>QYTT01094413.1:95990-112059 GCA_006980735.1 Dasypogon diadema
GAAAATAGATAATCGGAAAATTTTATTTTACTTATCTGTCCCGAACACCTGAACTTTAGTCACAAAACTAACAAGCAAGACACTCGACATTTGACATTCCAAAATCCGATTTTGCCGGCGAAATTTTAATAAATGATGAGAAACACACCCATATCCGCACTAGCTATAATCTGGAGAGCAGCTCAGGTGCAATTTTAATAACGAAATATACAGAGAATAGCTTGTTAATCTCAGGTGGATACACCTGTAAAAATCCAACATTTTCCCCGGAAACAAGATATAAAAAGAATTTTAACAATACTTTTAAATATATAGAAATAAATCACACTTAGGGTGGATCAATTTTCGCCTAAAATCAGAAGATTAATTGTTTAAAAAATCAACCGATTGTCTCGATTAGGAAAGTTACTGGAAGATCCCCTGGAATTCTCCAATTTGGGGTCTTTTCCTAATAAAACTGAGCACTCCGGTAGGTGAAGTAGCCGATTGTTGGAATTAATAGACGGTGCAGAAACTGCGTAAATTGGAGGTGTTTAGGGAAAGTCGAGGAGTAGTAGTGAAAGAAGGGAAGTGAAGGAAACCTGAAAGAGTTCGAGAAGGAAAAGTTTGAAGGAATCCGAAGCTCATAAATCGCAAAATTTTATCACAGAGGGCTGAACAATGCATTCCTGTTTCGGTTTCCTCCTCGTATCCCCCACACTTATCACTACTCAACGCGAAATGGAAGTATCTTATCATGCATAACTGAAGCATTCTCTGGAAGCTAAGAATTCATAACATTCCGTATCATCTTTTATATCTCATGTCCGCGGAACGAAGGAGTACAAAAGCGTAAAAAACCTATCCCTTCTTGACAGATTACTTAGAAACAATTCGAAAAGCATCATATTTAGTTCAAAAGGAAACAACAAAAGCTACTTTCTGCCAGCTAACAAGTGTACACCTTTCTTTTAGCTTCTTATTGAGCAATAAGGAATGCATCAAATGTGAGGGATCTCAGGATTTACTTTTGAATGAATTTTTTGAGAATTACTGACTCAATTTACCACTGGGTATTAACAAAGCCGATCTATGTTGGCATTCTATTAAAAACTCGTTTCTCAGGAGAATAGGTACCAACATTCTTAAGAAAGGCTTGTTTAGGTAGAACAATTTTAGAATTGAACTGGCATTCGATGTTCTTCACAAATTCTCAGTTGTTTTGTTATTAGGATCACATCCCACCGTTGAAATGTTGGTTTTCCATTCGAATAGCAACAAATTCTAATAGATATCTAGAAGCCACCTCTGAAGGGGAGGGGAAGGGATAGAGAATGCTAGTATTAGTATTAATTTTAAATTTTGAATTTAAGCATTATTTGTTATCTTAATTATACAAACGAAAAAATTGAAAAGCAAAGTTAATATCCCATGTACCAATAAAGAGCATCTGATAAAAGCCTAAGATTTTTAATTCCATCTTGTCACAATGTTTAATCCCAATTAGTATAAAATATTCCTTTTGTGTTTTAGGAACATCTCCCAAACGTCGAAATGGACTGAAATAATGTATATGCCGGGGTATATTAAATTATTCAGCCCAAGTTAGCTGTTCAGGCCCTTTTCGGACATATAAATATGACAATTCCCAGTGCTCTTTTTCTATGGGTTTGACACTAAATAGTCCTTTAGTTTTGGATTTTATTGCACCATCAATAAATAAAAAATTGCTTACACCAAAAGAATTCTCAAAAGTAGATACAAATTCACCATTAGACATAAGTTTCCCTTTGCATTTTCAGCACTCTTCTATTCCTGTGGCAAATGTTTCCCATTCGAATTAAATAATGTATGTATAATTTTGTATATATTCCGTAGGGATATTTTAAGTGACTTTTATTGAAAAAATGCAATGAATTATTCATAGGAACACATAGTGCTTGCGAATAAAGATATCTTGTTGAAATGTTAGATAATAATTCCTGTGGACTTAAAAGATATAAAATAAATGCTTATTCGCTTTAATTTTCAGATTCACTTTAACTTTTTATCCTGCTGAAAAGTTTTATATTCTGAAGGGACTGTAGTTAAAAATAAGCAGGAAGGAATCTGGTACTAAGCAACAGAGAATAATATAAGAATAATCTTTAAGAATTTAAGTAAAAACACTACATGATGTTCAATTTCAGAGAAGTTAAATATACAAGTAAGACAATAATTAGTCCTAGATAAGGGGAATTTCGCCCTCGCTAAGCTATATTTAGTTTCATGCATTATTGAGGAGGAGTCCTTGACGAGTGCCATGTACCGTCCCTCTGCATCCTGAGAGCCGCCTCCATTGCCATCTTTTTTACAAAGGGATCCAGGGATTGCAGTCCCACAAGAGCTTATAGCGCAGCCGTGAGTGTAGTGCGATAAGCGTTCGTAATCTTTTTCGTATCTGTCCATTTTGCGATCCTCAATCCATCGCCAGTTAGACTCCAATCAAACTCCCCTCGCTTCAGTTTGTGACCCACTCACTGCTAAATCTGTAGGTAGATCTTTTCTATTTGAAAGCAGAGTTCCGCAAACAAATATTTTCCTGCCTTAAACCCCCAAATTAAATTTACACAGTGTGCATTTCCGTGATAGAGAATCCATATATTTTTGATGAGAAGGGGACGAATGCGGATTTCCACGCCTTCAAACGCTTTAAAACCCCAAGGTGAAACCCTGCATTGATTGTCTAGGACGAATTCTCAGTAGATCACACCCTGAATGTTGAAGAAAGAAATCAACATTGGTTTTATCTGTAACCAACGACAACGTAAGGTTCTGATTCTCCTTCCCCAACCCGCTGCGATCTCATTCCAAATCAGAATTTTAAAATTTGGAATTTGGAAAAATCACATATGAAATTTGAAACTGAAGTTAAAAAACTGCGGGATATAAAATTTAATACAATTTTTGTAGTTCTCAGAAAAGAGAAAGCAAAGGAAAAAAATCAAAAACAATTCGTACATTGCACTTATTTTTGTTATTTTTTTAAGATACGTCGAAAAATAGGTGCAAATTCGGCTTCAATTTTAAAACTTGGGGCTTACTTTGTTTATAACACTTTTAGGTATAACAACGAATTTATGAAATAAAAATTGTACCGCTAAAAATGGTTTCGAGTTGAACGCATTTAAACTGAACTGAATTTGCTTAGAAGTGAACAACTGCTAAGATGAGTCAGAAAGTTGTCCTATTATTATTTTTACTAATTTATCTTTTTTTATTACACCAATGTATTTAAGCTTTGACTCCTTTTATACGGTTTTGTTTTACACGATCCCTCTTGGGACGTATATACCGTGTAAATCGAGGTATGGATGTACTATTTTCACGTGTAGGAATGTATTCAGGCCCAAAGAATTTATTTCTTATACCTATGAAGTATAAGATAAACCTCACGCAAACAGTTGCGTCGAGCACAATTAATTTTGGACCAATGTAGGGTATACCATGTAACTTTTGAAAATTCCAAATAATATAAAATTGTTTTGGTCTCTTATTTTAGACAATCAATGAATGCAAGAAATGTAAAACAAAATTCTAATTTTCTGACGCTCCAAAGTAGAACCTTCCTTTCTTTACACAAATTGAGCATATCACTTTCAATCGGCAATTCCAGACAAGAACATTTCTTGGGGTTCAAGTGTATAAATCTAGAAACCTGAAGGCTGATTGGAGATCTTGGAAAATGAGACAAAAATGGGAATCTGGCAGCCCTGATTGCCATTGAAATATACACATAAATCACGTTTAGCGATTGGAAAAGTTATGTGGCTTCGTCTGTTAGAAAGGTGATAAAAATATATTCTTATAATTTCTATCTTTTGCTAAGTAAATGCTTGCCAATTTCATTATTTATGACATTGTAAGATTTTAACATGTATAATTTATTTTTTTCAGAATCATCGAAGGACACAAAAGGTAGGACATCAATTGCTTCTATTTGAAAAAACAACGAAATAGTTAAGAAAATTTCATAAGGTCTTTTAATTTAAAAGTCTGCGATACAACAGGAAACTATTAAACGGAAATATTTTGGTATATACAATTTCGAGAAGGATCAGAGTAAGATTATATAAATATAATTATATGATAAGAGATATTTTAAATAAACAACATTTTTCATGGTGACGTGTTAGGGCCAGAGACAGCTTCCGGACATCCATCCTGGTGACATTCCACCTAGGTGGGCCCTGTGGGCCTTGGGTTCGGGCCTGCGAGACATCACGCACGCGGAACGTGATGTACTGGTAATCGCTGGTTGCATAGTCCTCGATCACCCGCCAGCCCTCCACCCGTGCAGCCAGGCGTTCCGTCGCCAGGGAGATGTCCAGAATTGTCCCTCTATAGCCGGGCCTCCGGAAGGTGGACGTCGAGCCGGTGTTCAGAACCACCAGCCCGTCTCTGGACACAAAGTTCATCACCCGTCCTCCCCGGGAATCAGGCCTGACCTCTGCCCACTCCAACGCTTTTGCATTAAAGTCTCCGGCCACTATCAGCTCGCCTCCCATGCTCCGGACCGCATCCTCCAGACCATCAAGTTTGGCCTGGAAGTTGCCTATGCTCCCGTTTGGGGTGAGGTAACAGCTGACGTAAGTAATTTTGCCGCTCCTCACCCAAACAAAGCCATCGCCGGACCCATGGGCCGCGACATGAAACCGTCGTGGGTCCGGGACCCAGATCGCCGCCGTGCCGAGGGTATCCCGAAACCAAAAAGGCTCATGTCCGTCCCGGTACTGCTCGCTGATAATTAAAATATCAGCGTACTTCTCGAGACGGATCTGAGCCATTAGGTCGTGCGCCGTCCTGCTCCTGTTGATGTTGGTCTGCAGGATCCCGATCATTTTACCTGTTTAGGCTGATTCAGGATCCTGCGGAAGGAGCCGCACTCCCCCGACCCTGCCACGTGCCTTCGGGCATCGGGTTTGCCCGCCACCTCTGGGCAGAGGAAGCACAGTTACACACTGGAGGAAGTTTAAATAACTTTACATTACTGGTCTCAATAGATATGAGCTAGGACGGATCCGGTTTTATTCGGCTGCAACGTAGACACATTCCTGTCGGGCCGGGTTTGGTCCGAACTGGTGCGGTCCGGTTCCTGTTCGGCTTCAATGTAACCACGGTCTAATACCGGCCGCACACTACGGACTTTTGTTTTAGATTTACCCGATCGTTCCAAGAACTGAAGTACGTGAGCCAAACCTGTGGGTTAAGCCTGAAATGGAGGATTTCTATCGTCGTGAAAATTTAGCCGAAACGTTCGAGTCTGGAGCAAAAAACTAAAGTGTGTAGGGGCTTCGTACCTTGTTACTTCAATACTTCAGTTTTGTCATTGCTTCCTACCAACAAAAATTCCAATCCATCTTTTTTATCGCGCAAAAGTCTATAACTGCCTTCATATTAAAAGTTAATAATAACTGTATCCACTAACATAAAATTCTTAAAAAATATAACTTGGCAACAACGAAAATTTAAATATCCAACACTTTCTCTTTTTTATTTATCGAAAAAACCACAAATTATATAAAAATTCATCTCTCTGCCCATAATTATGTTTTATCAATATTTGATTAAAAACCCTGAATCTTTACATCGCTTTTATAATTTTCTTCGAAGCCCGTGTTTCAAAATTAATGTCTGTTTGTAGAGGGTTTACTAGCAAGGTCCTTAGGCATTTTTACTTGCTGAATTCCTGTAACCAATAAAATATTTATACACGTTCTGCTTTGAATGAACTCATCATCTCTCCAATTAAGTAAAAGCGTTTCTACATCACATGACCCCTCCCTGCTTTAATCCGTGAAAAAATTTTCCCAACAAGAGTGTTGGAGCTGACAGGCTAATTATGAAAATTGCATAGTAATTCCACTTAGTCCTTTGGGGTATCCTTCTAGCGAGAGAGCATTAAGTAAAATTAACTCAGACTTTTTAAATGGAAGTAGTCAGGACTGGTTAAAGATAAGGGTTGTGCTTTATCTAACATATCATAAATCGTTTTATAGTGTGACATAGCCAGAATACTGAAGATAGTGTGTATGACGTACTAGAGGTAAATCTTTATTTTTCCAGCAAAATCTCCTTTAGAGTGAAGTTTTGTACTCAGCCGACTGAAAGCACTTTTCCTTGGTAACTTAAATAAAAATGGAAAATACAGGTTTGCCGTTTAGAGATTAAACTGGGAACAAATGACATTTTACTTAGAATTAGTTGCATTTAATAAGTGGACATTCTGGTTTTTAACATTTCATAATTAGAAAATTTAAAAAAAAAATTAATTTAATAGTGTGAGGCAGGGTTAATCCTCCGGCGTAAATATTAGTAGGTGCTATAATAGTGGTGAATATGAATATACTTCCTGTGAAATTGGCTTAGGATTACGTAAGTCACTAATATGGGCAATATACTCAACTTTACATCGCATTAATTTCGAATCTATTCATTTTTTCCGCTTGTATAGATAAGTTTCATTTTAAAATTATATTCAGAAACTAATTTTATATTTTTTTTTATCCCCGATCACTATATGACTATGATTCTTTATGACTTCTTACTTTAGGATCATCTGGAGCATATTTCTTCTGGGATTATGATTTTATTAATCTGGATTGGGATGAGGTGCGACATATGACAAGTGCGAATATCCAAAGCCAATAATTTATCAATCAAAATATCCTTACAAATTAAATTCACGCTTGAAAATGTCCACATAAACATTCTTTCTCGGTGAAGTAAAGAAATTTTGGGGTTTCGATCATGGTAAGTTAATTTGATCGTCGTCAGTGTGGCGACTGAGAAACGCTTAAAGATTAGATATAAACGAGTAAGAGACCAAAGGGTACAAGTGCAAAAAACCAACTGTACAGAAAAAAACTCCCAAGATTTTACAGTTATTAAAAATCTGTAGGCAACCTGTAATATTCCTGCTGGAGCAGTTATCCCTTTACTTTATCAAAAATGGTGGTAAATCCATATATTAATTATACAAAGAAAGCTCCCGGTTCCGTATTTCAGCCACTTTTTTTATATGGAGTTTCATCGAGCTTTTCTTGAAATTTTATAATGGCAACAATGATCCGCATCAGTTCGGGGTTGCGTTCTTGGGTAACTTTGGTGTTAAGTTCCGTGTTTGCCACCGATAAGTATGCAATGTATGCATTTATTGGAACTTTTTTCATTATTCTGCATATGGTAAAATATTTTGCAGGTGTCTTTTTACTGCTTGCTTGCATGGGAGGATTAGGCCTACAGGGGACACTTGAAAAAAACGCGCTTTGAAAATTAAGGTGCAAATTGAGGGAACATATAAAAACGTTATGTCAGTCATATACCTACAATTTGTGCAATTGCACAGGGATCTCCTAGTTTTAATAATTTTACTTATATCGTTTCGCTACTATATCTATAATTTGGACATTCAGCTATCCCATTGTGTAGTTAACTCATTTTTAAAGAAAATTGCACTTGTACGCTTTTGTTTCCAGTCCCTTATACAGGGTGTCCGCGTTAAAGTGACCAATCGGGTACCCAGTGATGAGTCTCCTCGAGAAAAACAAAAAATTGTATGGGATGGGGAGCAATCATAACAATTTTCGCGATAACCGGACTTGAAGGTTTTTGGTCGTTTCTTACGGCGAAGGTTATATAGCTCATGCTAAACACGATATGTGTACAAGTCAAGGCCATATCGTAGATAATGCCTTGTTTTTTGCAACGAGTTCTTATCCAGCCTCCTGCTTCTCTTCGTTTAGGAGCGATGAATTTTCAAATTCCAAATTTTGGCATTTTTTTACCCTATTTTTGCATAACGATGCAAATTTCTGGAAGAACGCTATGATTAACATGCAGTTTTCTTGCATAACTTGGAATCCCTATAGGTTTCCCTTTAATTTGATATATCACGTGTCCCTTTCGATCGTTGATAACAAGTGAGGTATCAAAAGAAAGATACCTATGACAGCTTTCAACTGAACCACAAATAATCAGAATCTATAGGGTGATTCAAAAGTTGTGAATAATCATTTTCATCAGGGAACATTCAAAGTCGAAAAATCTTTGAGGAGCTGTAACTCGTTAGGGGAGGGTTTTTTCGGGGGCGGGATGTGGATATGTGGAACGATTCTCTTATCAGCTCATCTCAAGGAATCAAGTGGTATACCACGCGATACCTTGATCTGAATCAGCCTGTATGCAACTGCGTTAGCTGCATTGATTACATTCTTTCAATTGCGATAGACTTATTGTTAGATATACTCTGAAGGAAGGCTTTAACATAAAACTTTGGTATTCTGAAGCACCAACGTAACGTTGTATATCATTTTCTCTTCTATCGTCACTTCTGGTATTCCTTCTTAAATAAAGCAGTACAAATCTAGAATAGATTATCATCTTATGGTTTTCTTTATGGTTTGCAGTTATTTAAGTAAATAAATTTAATCCTTAACACCACATTGCGCCTAATATCATGGAACATTCCTTTATTTATAAGAAAAAAAATAAACAAATTACGCTATAATGTACGGACTTGAAATGCACCAAATATTGAACATTGTTAATTTCCCATAAACATTTTTAATTAAATTCTGAACATATACCACAACTTGATTTCCCACTTTTCATAGCGGCTTTCCTCTAATACATAACGCGCTTGCTTACTTTGGGGTGAGTAAACGATCTATAGGTAATTAATTTTAACAAGTAGTTAGCGCCCACTATCTATATGGCCAATGAATATGTAATCATAATATAAATAAATAATAATAAAATAAATAAATTTGTCGAAAACCTAACATTTAGAACTCGAATAATGTTAAAATTAAAATTTGTATATAATATGTTAACGATGGGAGTCAGCCTAGGTCTAGCAGAAACAATAAAAGCAATTTACCACTGATAAAACAAATCCGTGAATTAACAAAAACATTATAAAAGACCCAATAAATAAAAATAATAAACTGGGCGCGACTAATCTACCCACAGTGCCAGCCTCCCATTTGGCCATTTGTTTGCTTTTGAGAGTTTAATTGTTGTAAAAAAAAACCGCGAATTCAATTTTCTTGCAAACCTTATTTAATGTTCATTGTGCAATTGTGCGTCGAATGAAATTGGTCCGGAGTCGATATCATTTCTTATTCTCGAGATATGCGAGACGGAAAAAAAGCTCACGAACGTACGAACGTACATATATATACGCACACATAGACACCTCTCTACAAACGATGGATTCGGACTCGAGGGACCTCGCAATGTGGAGGTTTGTCGAAATTTTCAATTCGAAAAATCGGACCCATTACAATAACTTCCAAATGGGAAGTTAATAATTAAAAGAAAATTGTGCTCACAAATTGTAGAAGAAGTACGCTGAAATGTTGTTAATACCTATTTAGAATTATACATTGAAATTGTAATTGTCGACTGCCATCTATGTCTCAAAATACCAGCTACCTAAAATTCACCAAGGCTCAAAAATGTTTTTCCTTTTGGCTGAGCGGAAAACGACAGGAGGATGGTTTTTTTACCTACTGACCTCGAAGAGTAAACTTTAAAATTTGAGCATCATCAGACCTTATACTTAAATATAAAGTAAAGTTTGGTAAGGAAATTGAAGGCGTAAAGTACTAACGAGAGTAGATATGTAACTAGAGAAAGACGGATTTATCCCAATTCGAACTTCCAACGAGGGATCCTCGACCGTATGACCAGAAATACGACGCATCCCAGATCTGGGTTAACGAATTTTTTATTTTTACCTAATTCCTAGTGCATTAGTTAAGAGTTTTCTTTATTTGGATTTAATAAATTTCGCTGTGAAAAGAAGTAAGCCTGCTCACGTTTACTTCACTCCTCATTTTAGGTGATAAAAAATTGATTTTACATTCGTATTGCATGCAACTAACTAATCCCTAGAAAGAAAAGAGTGATTCCTTTTCTATGCTCGATTATTCCATTATATTTCACATTTAAAAAAATATAATTTTAATTTTTGTTGTTTTTCCAAGACAAAAAATGCAAACACTTTGAAGCTACTATCAAAGAATCTTTGAACTGCACAACCAAAATGAAATATTTTCAAACTTCAGATGCAGTAAATTTTGACTGTAATAGTGTACTTTGGGGAAGGAGTACGTGAATGTAAATTAACTGGGTCAATAGTTTAGTTGAAATACAACAGTTACCACCTGTGAAATAATTTAGAGTATTACGCGCTGTTCCTTCCAAGCAAAGTTAAGCAATATTGAAACAGAAAAAGTGGAAGGATGCAGCATGGCAAGTTAAAAGTTTTTCACTTAACAAGTGAAACTTTGTGACTCTTAAAAGAGGAAAAGAAGTTTCGCATCGCTTCACATTTAACCATTTTTTCCACAGTAAGTTGGCAGTACTAAGGAACGAGCATAAACCTCAATTCTTGGACCAAGACGGAAGCAAAGTCTCCTACGCGGCTATTCTTTAGCTAAATCAGAGATGAAAAACTCGAAAAGTTTTATATCCTTACTTTCTTGGTAATGTAGGAAGACAAGCTTGACTGCTCCCACAAAAATACCATACCATTAACGAGAAGAAAAATAAGAACAAAATGCCGAAGCCATAAAAGAAATGTTTTACCTACCACTTCCTGGTGCAGTTTTACAACTTCTGTGGTGTAAAATGGGCACATGTGTGAATTCCAAGATAGAAATATACTTTATTTTCCCTGGCAGCTGGATTAGACAACTGCTTCAACTTCTTTAAATGAAATTCCTGTTCTTTGTTAATCTGATTAATTTGGCTGCTTAAAAGGAATTACTTTTTACGTTGTTCTAAAAGGATTAGGACGAATTCACCCTATCACAACAGTCGGATGAATGATTTAGGTTAAATGAAATGTGGAACCCTCTTCAAGTAAGTAAGGATCCCTGCACTCAGTCTGTCGTTCATATCTAGATAAGATTCAGGACACAGGATTCCTGTAAAATGGTTTTCGGAATATATTAGATGTCTAAAGTACCTTTTGATCTAATCCCTTTCTGTGTGAAAAAGCGTCTGCGGGCGGAATTTATTACCATTTAATTGCTTACCAATACTCTTATATAGTTGGCTCCATTTCCCTTAGGGTTTTCAATAGTTCGACAACAAAAAGTAAAATATGTTAACAGTATTTTCAATAAAAGGTTTGTACTTGTGTTGTAACACTTTGAGTATGTTAAATCAGTTTGGCTTTGACAATCTTTATTCATGTCTTAACTCATTTTATAAACACGAAAGTTCTTTCTACTCAAATCCAAGGAGAAATCTATCTTAAAATCCACACAAAGGAATAGAAGTGTCACTAAGATTGAATGCGTCAGTCTTAATTTTATCAGTTGAAGCAATGGAACATCTCAATATTATGCCCAGGGAATGTATTACTCACTTTCGGTTTTTACCTCCCATACACATTTCACGTTTTACCATTATTCATAGAAAATAGTGAACAAAACACCCCGTAAATCAAATATTATGCACTTATCCGGCAATAATATTAGCATCCAGATAAAATGTGGATTGAGGATCATCAAATATATTTAATTGCGTAGGCGGTGATGTGCGACTCCAGTGCTAATGATGGGCTATTTGTGGCCAAAATTTGCATACTGCACCTGAGAATAAACTGTATATTCGATTATAAAGCTAACTAGTCTCGTGCATAATTCGTTGAGTGTTTAGGCTAAGTTGAAGCAAATATTTGGCTTGTAGCGGTTTCTGATTAACTCTTTTCATGTTTACAGAAACATTGAACAGAATAACAAACAAATTCTCTTCGAAATAACGCTTGTAATTAATTTGTTTATGGCATTGAATATTTCATATTTTTGTATTTGATTTTTGGGTTTATGATCCAGTGAAAATTTTATAGCCTTATGCGACCATAACTAATGAAATATAATGTTATTTCAACAAAAAGATAAATGTACTTTTATCGGCTAGGGATAAGTAGTAAGAGGAAATAGCTTTGTTTCAGGCAATATAACGTATTTGTTAAATACGAAAAAGTCAAGTTTTCGTTCTTAGGATCAATGAATTTATACAGGGAAAACGCAAATGTACTACCTGCTAATTTTCCATTCACTAGGCAGGCACCATCAGCTCCCTCTAAATGTAATACTAACCAAAGCTCACTTAATTTCCGAACTTGCGAAGCCCAATCTGTCTAAAGACTTGATGGTTTTTTCTGCACCTACTTCTATAGTGTTGCGTCTCTACCCTGGCTAGATCTTTTAGAGAAATATTTTATTTATCATATTCGAAAGGTATTTTTTCCTCATCACCTCAAATAAACTTGACGGAAACTCTTTCATGTTCCTAAAATGATAGAGGCTATAGACCAATAGCAATTACTACACATTCGCTGCCAACTACGAGTATACTCGTGAAGCTTTTAAGCTCTCTCTTACGAAATGTATTTTTACATATATTTTTCTCACGAAAGCAATGAATGGGTTAATTCTGTCTAAGGTATTGTAAACACTTATCAACGCACAATTGATAGAGTACCTCCAGTCATTCCATCAAATCCACTATAGCCAATATGGCTTCGGATCCTGATGCTCATTGATGACGTTTCTCGGCATGAGTTGGCACCAATGTTTCTATAACTTTGGCGGGTCCGGTGCGCTTGCGTTAAACATTTCAAAGGTCATTGATAGAGGGTCTACGGTAAAGCTGAACTGTACCGAATTGAAGCCATAACGAAGCTGAGAATTGGCCTCTTTCAACAGGAAAAGCGACTCGTCAATTTATTACGTAATGATGCTTCTCTCCGTGGATTTGGATTTTTTCATATTTAAGATTTTGCATTCTATACAGGAAAGCTCTGGATTTTGGGAGCTAAGGATTTATGGAAATAAAACTGTTTCTGATATCCGTGGTATAATATGAGGTCATGCATTGCTGTACACTTCTACCACTTTGGTTTGTTGGGAGGGTGAGTAGGAATGGGAGGAAAGGAATTAGGTAGTCAATAGAAAGTGTGCACATTCTGCCGGTAGTCCTTGGGGAAGACAATCGTACAGTTCGGCTTAAAAAGGATTTTTGAGAAAGTCACAAGAGTATTGATCTGTATAATGAATAATATTGGGTCCCCCCCAGTCAAATGCATCATACTGCGGGCCAAAACCAAAAGGTCCATAAGTCTTCTTTCCACCAACAACCCACGGAAACCTTTTAGATCTAGTTGTCGATCACCTCGAACTTTGTCCTCAATTATCGGGGCTTTGTTATCTTCTTCTGGCTTGGCAGAGCTTGTCATTTCAGCAGCCTTGCCGGAGGGAGCCATTATTGAGATAAGTTACTGATAGACGCAATTGCTCTTCTAGTTGATCTGCAATTGATATCATTGAAATTCCTGCAGGGTTAGTGAAAATCGTAGTAGGCTTTTCTAGAAGACGTTCCAGTTACGGCACGAGCAGCAACAGGTCCTCCGCTTCTTGTGTTATTCGCGATATTATCCTCCTCTTCCTTAGACCTCTCACCAGCACCTGACCAACTCTAACCTGATCAACTGTTTCCAAACAGTCGTCGTCTCGAACTTCCCAAGTAAGAATCTTGTTTTTCGCACCACTTTTTAAGCTATCGCTATCAGAGGACAACCTGATGATACACCCAGCACAGCTTAGGTGAAGGGAAATCTTAGGGGAGAGTAGATTGGGAAATTTTAACCTGACAAGTTTTGTAAGTAATGTTGAGTCCAGTTTGTTATGTGTTCATTGTGTGGTGATCGTGGTGTGGTTAATTTGGGATGCTAGGAAGGAACGAATATAGCCGAATATAGGAAAAAGGACCAAAATAGAGAGATTATTTGAAAGAAGTTCATTTAAAAATTTCATAATTGGATTGACCGTAGTATTTTCCTAATATACGAAACCGGATTTGTTAGTTTAGGATTAGTTATTAAATTCTTGTAAAGATAATATAAGACAGATGGAATATATTGCGACGTTCATTTGAATCGCCTTATTCTCTATTGCGTAAGTTTATTTATAGGTATATGATTGGTACTTACGTTAGTCTCTAAGGATCTCGAAACACGAAATAACTCTTAATTCGAATAACTCTTCAAGCTCCAAATTAGCTGGAGCAACAGCAACGAAAATGGTTCCCCAAATAAGCAATAAATTATTTCTTCTGAAATTACCACCAATATCTGTATACCATGAAGAGCATTTTTGTGCAAAAAATTCAAAATCAAATATTCAGAATTTCAAACCGATTCAAAACCGATTGGGAAGTAGCATAAAATACGGGTAGTTTTACAATAAAAACTCTGGTACCCTTTATACACCATGCCTATTACTAGAAAAGACAAAAAAGAGTGCAAGGAGTACAGGAAAATTCTTGGAAAATCTGGGGCCTTGATAACATTAAAGAAGAAAATAAAAGGGAGACGAGCAGGAAAGGGAGGAAGAATGCTTTTAAGGAAGGCAGAGAAGTTTAAAGAAGGAAGGGTTGAAAGGTTAGGACGAGGTGATAATCGGCGCGGTGGAAATGAGGCTGAAATAGAGGCAGATAAGTCGCCTGTTCCACAAGAGGGGAGACAAGTTAATTATAGTTTTTTATTTTCTTTCGTTCTTTCATTTTTCATTGTTTATAACATAATTTCGCCCTAAGTTGCCTGTCAGCGAATCTGATTCAAACGTGAATTGTGCTAATAACAATTATATTACACAGAATATATTATATATAACAGAAGTTGTGGGGAAGAAATAACAAATTTGCCAATTTTTCTTTTCATTAAAAGTGTGAACATATTTTCCTTGATTTTTTTGAATTCATTGACTCCAAAAACCACGCGACGCCCAAAAGGTGTAAATGCGCGTCCGGTTGCACTGTCCTCCTTGATAAGGCTGTCCTGGTGGCGAAGGATCAATCAAACAACAAGAACTTCATGCGACTAAACTTAATTTTATTCTATAACTATTCAATCAATGTATGCACGACCGGGGAGTGAGACTGACTGACTATAAGTTCATTGGTTAGCTGTATAAACTATTGTTGCTTACTATATAAACAGAGTAATTCATGGTCCGTTCGCTAGCTAGCTATATAAACAATATGTACGAAATTAGTTCTCTACATCACTCCCCCTTTTTGAGAAAAAAAGAATTTACTTTTAAGCCTTACTTCTATAAAGCAGTTTACATGCAGCGCTTATCTATATGTGTATAGCTTTTTACTTTAATTCATGTCTAATAGGTAAGCTTTTTAAAAATTTGCTTAAATATATCTACACAATATTGGTCATTTACAATTTGTAAGAGAGAGGTTTATCAAATCTTAAATATTATTTTAGGCTTTGTACAGGACCTAGTAATTCGATTGGTGAAAATATCATCTTGTAAGAGGAAGGCTGGTTTAAGGCGGTCTACGTTGATAAGTTCTTCTTTTTCATTCACGAGCACTTTGAAGACTTTTCCTCTTCTTGACAAAATTTTGTGAGGTCCAGTATAAGGTGGATTTAAACTCCCTTTGGAAAAAGGTTCTTTAATAAACACATGTGAACACGTGAGAATATCCTGAGGCATGAAAATATTACTTTGTTTGCGAACAGTTTTAGGCTCTGGTCGTATGTTCGCAATAGTCTTTTGTATTTCTTTTGCGTAGGCAGTAGTAACTCCAAGTTCTATAGGGGTTTCGGAGGTAACTAATTCCCCAGGCAAACGGAGTGGCTGGCCATAGAGTAATTCGGCTGGAGAAAGATCAAGGTCATCTATTAAGGCTGAGCGAATGCCTAAGAGAATCCAGGGTAGTTGGTGATACCAATTCTTAGGTTCATTTGATGCTCGTATGGCAGTCTTGAGTTGTCGGTGAAATCGTTCCACTGATCCATTTGATTGTGGATGATACGTTGTGGTTTTGATACGGTTACTGCCTAATATATTCGATAGTTCTTTAAAGAGAAGTGATTCAAACTGTGATCCTTGATCTGTCGTAAGAGTTCTCGGCACCCCGTAGCGTGATACCCAATGTTGTATGAACGCGTTGCTAATTGTATTCGCTTGAATGTTTCTGATAGGAATTGCTTCCGGCCATCGTGAAAAACGGT
>QYTT01094415.1:2791-15330 GCA_006980735.1 Dasypogon diadema
AAGAAAACAAAACAATGAATAAGTAAGTAATTGTTTTACTCTATAAGGAACTAAGTCTGCTTAAGAAATACTAACACATTAACTTTGTTGGATTTTAGCCTACTGCGTCTTTCAGAAAATATTTCCCCAACAGAAGAAAAACACCTTTCAGATAGAACTGATGTAACCGAAACACAAAGATATTTACAAGCCAATTTTGTTAAATGCTGAAATGCAAGTGTATAATAATGACGCAAAAATATTTCTTTTATTAATTTTTGGTTTTATTTTAATAAATTGGCATTTTTTGTATTTTTAATGATTATAAAATTTGAATTTAGATTTCTGCGCGAACTTGATTATGCAAAAGATGACTGTATTTTTTATAGCACCATATCTTTTTCACGCATTCTCTTAAATGAAAAATTCGCGGACGAGATAAAATTAAAGCAAGCGTAAAAATGGCCCCACTTGTGAGCCGCGGATTTCAATCCCGTGCTTTTTCCAGGCTATTCATCTCAGTAAAGTCATGTGACGTTTTCGAAATCGATAATATTCGCTACTATATTATATACTATCGATATTATCGATCGTACCATCGATATTTTCCCATCACTACTTCCTCGTCAAAAGGGGCACTGCACTAACAGAAAGAATAGTCAGCTCTCCTAGGACAGGCAGTGACTGCTTTTCTCGATTTTCTGTCCAGCGAAGCGATACCTCGCTCGAAAGCAGTAGGATGCGATGTGCTTATTGCTTACAGCACAGAGTAAGAAAGATGGATGCTATTCGACGAGGCATCGCTAGGTAAAAAGGCGAAAAAGCGTACATTGCCTGTGTTAGGAGCAGACTAACTGCAGACGTGAGAAAAATGAAGGAAAATACGAAATGAAAGTAGCAAATTTAAAATTAAACCAGATTCTGATAATTACCTGTTACGGAACTTAAACTAAAGAAACTAAAGAAACTTAACCTAAAGTAAACCCAGAATAAGCCTGCTTTATCATGAAAATTACTTTACTTTTTGTTTTGAAGGTTTTTGTAAAAAACAAGAAAAAAATTGAGCCAAAATTGTAAAATTTGTTATAGTTTTAAGGATTTTAAAATGGCTACTTTCACACGAAGGAAAATAATAAAATGTGCTATACGGGCATTTACCTGTAACGTAAAACTTTTAACGCTATCTAAGCAAATGCCCGCATAACACATTTTATTATTTTCCTTCGTGTGAAAGTAGCCATTTTAAAATTTGGATGAGGTGGCTCCATTTTGTTTTACGTATATAAGCTTTATGCGAATATTAATCTAATAGGAGCGGTTTTTTCATACAGGTACCCGTCTCATGCGGGCACTCGTATCACGTACCCCTATCATGCGGGAACCCGTATCCTACGGGTGTTACGGTGGCATAACCGTAAACTCGGCATATTTTCTAGAATCTAGAAGGTAAGGTAAGGTTAGGGGTATCGTTAGAAGGAAATATCAATATAAACATCGTAAAGAATATCAAATAGAAAATTTAGTTTAAATAAGAGCTAGATAACTGCACCAAATTGCGATATAACAGACCACGGAAATGAACTCATGAATGTGATACCGGCCTATAACCAATGGAAAAATGAAATCAAACAGAGGTGAGTCCGACCTGTTAAGATATTTTAAGTGTGAACCTAAGTCTCCCAAAGGGACGCAATAATGATCACATAAATTCTGAAAATTATTTCATTTAAGTTTAATCGATTCATTTTATCCGATACATCGCCTACATTTAAGAAGAAGACATGACTAATTCAATTCGCCGGTAACTAACAAGGGAATTCTCACAAAACAGCTCAGGAAAATCATCATCTTCCATTAGTCGCGTTGACTGTTGACTGCATGAATATGTAGCCAATATGCCTTGAAATGATATTATCACTTCTGTTCTCATTCATCAGAAAATCAAAACAGTCGTTATTTACATTTGCATCCATACGACTTTGAAGCATTCCGAACCACGAGTGCAAATGCAAACAACAAAGCTTTTGATTTTTGCTGTCTGACTTATTTATTTCCAAAGCGAAATATCACAACACAAAGTCGGAGAGTAATTGAATTCACCACTGAAATTTATGCGTAAGTGCACACCTCAAATTAATTGAAAACGACAAGTAAAACACCACTCGAAATCTATCAGAAAATAAATAGAGAATAATGTATTAAAAGTAATGCTTACCAGAAACGCCCATGCTTTCTGCGATTTCTTGCCACAATTTCTCCCATAATGCCCTATCTCTGTTCGGATACCCGGGAAGATTATGATTATAAAGGGCAGGGCGCTCTTTAACTAATTCTATCAGACGCGCGATATCGACGTACGCCATCTTGATGAAACGAAATTCTTGCCTGCTCTAGTACATATCTGACTGACGCTAATTCTGAATCAAACATGTCTGACGATTCTTACGAATAGTTTTTGTTTCGCACACACACTACTTTAAAGGCAACCTTGTTTTGTTCGGTGAAAACATGAAAAGCAACACACACATTGAACACATGCATACGACTATGGACTATCTACGGCATATGTGTAGCGAGCACGAAAAGCTTTTTCATGTTTTGATGCTTACAAAAAACAGAATTAGTTGTGCTAGACACATTATGTTCGGAAATGTCAGGTCAGCATGAATTCTGCCTCTCAGGTCTGCGTTTTATTCAATTCAAAGAGAGAAAATAATGTTTATCGTGAAATTATTTACACGAGATAAAATAAAACATAGCAAAACCGAGATCTGGATGAGAGAAAATAAATTCTCATTTGTCTCAATATAAGCTCTGTACACTGTACTATACACATGCTTATGTTCAGACAGACTATGTACAGTAACGTCCAAAAGCTATTAAGAGAATCTACTGCCTGTGTTCATTAAAATTATGCTTCTGTCTCGCTAGAACTATTTTGTTATTTTAGGCTTATAGTTTTCAGTTTACTTTTGTCTAATTTTATATGCAGTAGAATAGTGCATTGTTATCTATCTATCTAACACCATATTACATATGAAGCCAGCAAACCACACTAGCATCGAACAAGCAATATCGGAAGGACTAGTCAGCTCCTTAAGGTCAATTTACATAGCAACAACATGCATTTTTGCTGAAAACCTGAAGGAGATGATTTTATTGATTGATGATATGTGTAAAAGAGCACAAAGAATGAAGGGGAAAGAAAAATTCTGTTCCAGCGGGGAAATTGACATTTTAGATCGTAAAATTTTGTTGGAATGTGTTTTGTATTTTTTCGCATTTTATCATGTTAGCTTTATCTATCCCGCTCGCACTTTTTCCTTACAATGTTTTAATAATATAAATTAGCCTTTAGGCAGACCGTGAACGCTTTTTCTCTGGCCCGAGAGCTGTGCTGAGAGTTTCAGTCCACACGTCCGCTATTTAGAAGAGTGGCAACGTCGCACGCGTAGTTACAAAACCACAAGCAATTCAAAACATGACGGGTCATTTTGACCCATCCCCCATGACGCCGGGTTAATAGGATGTCCCTCTCTCTGTCCACGCGTTTTATCTAGATCTAGAGATTGAAAATTAGGTAGACCGATGAACTATTGAAATTGAAAGATAAAGTTCGAAAATGATTAGTTTGGACAACTCCTTAATAGGGTTGCCATATGAAATCTCCAGCCATATCAAATAAAAATCAAAGTGGGCAGCACTTTCATAGGGCTGCCATATAAAACTTTTAATTTCTTGTTTATTAAATAAAAATTCTTCTTTCCAGTCCTAACGCAAAATTATTTGTTGTTTTACATAAAAATACTTACAACTTATAAGTCTTTTTTCTATAACTGTCTATGTAACATACAGAGTACGCAAAAGATAAAAGGGCGGTGGAATATCTCGAAGAATTATGGGTTTAGAAAAGAATGTTTTGCGGAAAAGTTGTGTAGCACTTGGCAGCGACCTTGAGTCAAAAGGTTATTTGGAGACAGGGCTGGGCAGTATTTAAGTATAAGTATTTAAAATACGTATTTAAATGCTTTTACAATACTTTGTATTTATATTTAAATATGTATACTTTTAAAATGATTTTTTTAATTTATTTTAAATACAAAATTCGATGTATTTTGCATTTAATTAACTACTCGTATTTTAGAAAGAAAGAAAACACTTCACAGAAAACCCTAATGAAAGTATATCTTTGTTTTTTAAGAATTGTTCACACATTTTGTAATACATATGGATGATGTGTATTCATTTTTGAACATACAGGTGGAGGAAGCTTGATACGGTGAGGAGAGCGTAACAAAATTACACTTGCGGAAAGCAACATAAATTTTTGTGTGTCAAGACTATAATGCTTGTGGAAGCACCACCATGTAGGTGGCACAGTAGGGAATTCGGGGTCAAAAGTTGGCCAAAACTATTTCGTTGCGATTTCAAAATCGAATACGTCATGAAATAATGTGTTAACGTATTTAATGTTATTTTTAAAGAAATTTATAGAAAAAGGACACTGAATTCAGAGAAATTATTGCTTTATTAATTAATATATTTAAACTATAATAATATCAAATAGGTAACTTATCATTGTATAGTTTCTAATCAGACGAAGTACTTGAATCGTCTCCATAATCTTCTTCCTCGGATGATGATAACGATGTAATGTCTTTTTCAGTAGTTAAGCACATTTCAAGTGTCTGTTTAGAAAAGAGAGTTGACTTTTCAGGTTGTTTTTTTCTTAAGTAGAGGATCTGATGTTAATAGTAGTTTGTTTAAAATGTCTGTGTTGCAGGCCTCTCTGGAAAATTTCCGAGAAAATCTTCCCCTATAAACAGTTCCTGGCTTCTGTAGCTTCTTAGGAAAGTTGTCCAATCAGCAGTAGTGCAGCTCATATAACGCCTGTGCTGTGAATAAGTATCTTGTATAGTGTTGTTGACATCGGGTACCAAGAATACAGATCGATGTACAATTTAGCCGTGCCCATTGTGTACTTTTTAAACTTATCTAAATTTATTTTATGTCCGCTTGTAAGGGTCTCCAAAATGATTTCATACCTTTCAATAAGCTCCTTATTTACACCAGTTATTTTTGACACCTTTTCAGGATCAGCAAAGAATCTTCTTGCAGAATTGCCGTCATTTGTATTTCCGTACCCTTGTTTAGGTAGGTCTACTAAAAGGCCCATTTCTTTTTTAAAGTCCAATTGTATGCTTCTTTTAATTTCTTCTACAATTTTCTTTTGTTCATTCTCCTTAGCTTCCCACATTTTCAATGGGAGCTTGTACGCTAAGTGAAGTATACACTTTCGAAGAGTCGTATATGTGCATGGAGGAGTGACAGCCCGAATTTAAACTTTAGCTGGTCGATTACTTTATAAGTGACTTTTGTTAAATCATTAAATTCCTTTGAAGTTGCACCACAGATGTAGCATCTTTGCGAAGAAGTGGTATGTATTGCAGCATTGCAGACTTTGGCATCGAATATCGTTAGTAGCAAGGTGTGATGAATAGTGAAGATGTTGCTCTCTATTTGTACAGTACTGGGATGGAGGGACTCAATTTGGTTTTCTATGTAATTTATTTCTTCCGTAGTTACATCTGTACTCTCCCTCTGTACTCTCCGAACAAATCTAGACCTTATTATATTTTGACGAGTCACGACAAAAACTTAATAGAAAATTCCTTTAAAAAAGGCAGAATTTCACAATAGTTTAATTGATTTCTTTATTTTTCAAACTATTTTTCTAAACGATATATATATATATTTTCTTAAGTCATAAGTAAAATAAGTGTAAAATATATCATGATGATGAAATATAATACATTTTTTTAATACGAACCTATTGAGATGCCAGAATGAAATTTTCACATAATGAAGATAATACTTACTTTTAAAAAATAAAAAAATGAAAGAGAAAAAAGGTCTGCTTTTGAAGTTATTCAAAGATAAAGGAAAATTTTTTTTCCAAGTTTCTGTCCTTTTCCTTTTATCCTTCAAATGAGACCTATTTCGCTAATTTCTGACACGTAGAACTTAAGTTATGAATTTTTAAAGCAAGCGCTACAATCAAATTCTTGAGAACTTTAAACCGTTAAAAATCCCGTTATGTGGCTCGTAGAGAAAAAAGAAGAAATTACTTTTTTTATTTCTCTAAGCTCTACTTAATATACAAAATTTCATCGAGATCTGAGCAGGTCGATTCAAAAACTTTACTTATTTTGGTCGATTTTCATTTCTAATATATTGAGCGGCTGTGTTGGTTTTGTAGAACATCATTAAATATATATAAATATTTATTGCATTAAATTTATTTAAAAACCTCCTTTTCAGGTAATGTGGAATACCTAGAGGAGGGTAATATGGACAACTGTTCCACCCCAGTGAAATGTGAGAAGTCCTTCTCTGAGGAGGAATATAGAATGATTTTAAAATTCGAAAAGACCTCCAAAAGAAAGATTTTAGGAGGATTGTTGGAGACATTTAAAGTCTCTTGTAAGATAGTGCAGTGCATCTAAGTCCACTTGCTTAGCCATTTATAGGCGTGATGTTGATAAGTCTGAATTCCCTCCAATTATCTTGAATAATTCTTGTACTCCCTATGCTGACTGCGTTAGAGACCTTGGGGTTAAGCTTAATTCCAATTTCAAGTGCTGTGACTTTATTGGGGATAAGCTGAGAAAAATTTATGGTACACTTAGAAGACTGTGGATATCTTCCAGTTGTCTAACTGTAGCCCCTCGTTTGATGCTTGCTAAGTCGCTCTTGATCCCTCACTTTTCCTACTGCAATCTAGTTTTCTGCAAGCCTGATTCAATCTGCCGGAGAAAACTACAGGTTGCCTTCAATGATGTGATACGATACGTACATGGGCTGCCACGCACAGCGCACATCACACCCTATGTGAATTCATTACTGGGTACCACCCTTGAAAGTTATCTGACGCGCCGTGAGCTTATTTTCCTACACAGCCTTATTTCCAATAAGAAACCACTATATCTCTATGAAAAATTGCAACCGTTGTCTACCACAAGAGGCCTGAAATTTCATCACCCTAGATGTGCCTCACAATTAGGGATGTGTTCCTACTTTGTCCAGGCAATCCGAAAGTTGAATGCCCTCCCTAGTCGGATTCAGCGCATGGGCTCCCGCGCGGGATTCGTTGCAAGCATTAAAGCACTTCTTGAGTAGCAGATGGCAATCATTTCATTCTTTCATTCTTGTTGTTCCCTTATATTTATTTATTTATTTGTATTTACTTATTTATTTATTTAATTACCTATTTATCTATTTGATTATTTGTTAATTATTTATTCTCTCTTTATTCTTGATTATTTTTTCAGTTTCTTCCTATTTATTTATTTTTAGATTCGTTTTTCTTTCTGTTGTCTGTTCACTCACTTATTTGATTATTGCTTAACTATGTTCTAATTTCGTCATTGATTTCTTTATTTCTTTTGTTATGGTTAGGTTTAGTTCTTTAGTTATATTCTGTTTTCCTCCATTCGCTATAATATTAGTACTAAATAAGATAATATTAGTACTAAATAAGATTGTTAATTGATTGATTGAGAACAAAATTATCATTCAAGTGCAGTGAGCATGAATCGAAATTTAATTATTCAAATAGTGTCTTTTGCATAGAAGGTGTCAACTTAAAAGTGGCAGTTCGTTTTTTGTATACATTTTTAAGCACACGCATACTTTAAAGGAATAAAAAATTGAATTATAATAAATATTTTTTTATGTATGTACTAGGGGGTCATAAGGGAACGAAAACTAAAAAATAAATAGATATGTCTATAAATCAAAATTCCTTCCACAAAATGAATGAATTAGAAAATTCAAAAGCAGCTATAAAGAAGACCTTCTTTTGTGTAGGAAAAACACTTCCTTCAAAAGGCCTTCTTTCCGCGGACATGCCTATATGAAAAAGAAAAGAAATGTCAAGAAAAGAAATGTCAAAAAAAGAAATAACGTAAGAACCAAATACAGAAAGCAGGGATTGTCGTTAGAAACAACGAATTGGGCACATATTTGGCTGCCAAAACATATGAGGTGCTTCATACTACCTTACAACGCATAACAAGAAGTAATAAATCAATACAAAAACTTATCTGGATTTCCTTAGAAAATCCAGCCTTTTCAAAATAAATGGAGGGTGAACTTGTTAAATATTTACAAGAAATGGAAAGCGTCAAATAGGGGCAACGGCATCTACTGAACATGGTACGCGGAACGTGGTAAGAGCATGGTAAATGGAAATTTTATTCCACCATTCTTTATATTTCCAACTGCCACACTCAACTCATAAGATGCAGCCACTAGTTAGAAATTTTATGAGACCTCTCAAAACATATTACAATGAGGAAGTAAGGCACTTCATCAGAGATCCTATTCACAGAAACTTTTTCGCAGATTGTGATTTTCAAACGATGAAAATCTTAATGATGAATTTGTGCGCAATATGTCATCGACTTCGACGACCGGTGCAGATATGCATAGTTGAAGAAAATGTAGAAACCACTTAAGCTACAAAATCTTTAGCTTCTAGTGAGCCTGGTCCTAGTACAAGTAAAGTACGATTTACATGGAATATCTCACCTCCTCCAAAAATGAGAAAAGTTTGCGCCTCTCATAGAGGAATGGAAAGTGAGGCAACGATTTTGACGACATCACCATTTAAAAATAAACTGGAGAGCATTTCAAAAGCATAAAAAAGCGAGAAAAAGTTTAAGAAAACAGAAAAAACAAAGTACAGTCGCTAGACGATTAAAGAAAATTTTGAAGAGGTTGAATAACGCCAAAATTCAAAATCGTGCATCATCATAATCCGATGAATCAATTTCGAATATAAGATTTCTGGGTTAGGAGACGAAATCTGTTTTGATTTTCCTACGTCAAAGAACATTAAGTGCAACTTTTATAATATATCTTGGGGCTACAACACAACAGGAACTGTATTAGGTTTGCCACTTCTCCCGATTTACGAGGAGACTACTAAATTTTCAACTAATTCCCTGATCTTTTGAATGCTACATAACTTTCCTCGTATTTTTCTTGCCTTTAGTTAAATTTACAAAAGATATTTAGAAAGTATAATGGAAAAATTCTGGACTAATGAGATAAATATACTTATATGATCAGAGCTGAAGTGTGTGTACAAGGGTCAATTTCGATAAGACACACTACATATTCTATATGACAGTACAGTATAAACTGCTTAAAAGAGGCCTTAAATCGCTCCAATCCTGTCTCCTCCCTAACGTAGCTTGGCAAATTATTGAAGAACTGCAATGAATTCTGCGTTGACGCTCTTCTAAAACTTTCCAGTCTACAATTATTGTTGTTGCTCAGATTGTACGGCTGCAAATCTCCAACATACTGCAAACTTCTCCCCAGATAATCAGATAACATATATTTTTTTTTATTTTAAAAATGTATACCATGGCATTATATGTCAATCTTTGATTTACATTCATCCTACATAACGAATCTAGCATGAACTGAATTGGTGTTCTGTAGCCACATTTAAGAATTGCTAGGAGACCGTTGTGCAATTGCACAAATTGAAGGTATATGAGTGACATAACGTTTTTATATGTTCCCTCAATTTGCACCTTAAATTTCAAAGCGCGTTCTTTTCAGAGGTGTCCCCTGTAGGCCTAATCCTCCCATACAAGGAAGCAATAAAAAGACACTTGCAGAATAATGAAATGAAAAAAGTTCCAATAAATCCATGTATTGCATACTTATCTGTGCAAACACCGAACTTAACAAAGTTACCCAGGAACGCAACCCCAAAGTAATGAACGCAACCCCGAACTGATGCGGATCAGTGTTTCCATTATAAAATTTCAAGAAAATCTCGATGAAACTCCATATAAAAAAAGTGGCTGAAATACGGAACCGGGAGCTTTCTTTGTATAATTAATATATAGATTACGGCGTTACTTAAATTCAAGTATCTGCGTATGAGAGATAAGAAACTTACTTTTTTAGCTATTTTGTTACATATGTAGTCAACATGTTCCTTAAAACACAAAAATTTGTCTAGAATCACTCCTAAATACTTCAGCTGCGAGACACATTCAATCAGCTAGTCATCAAGAGCAATAGGATCATTATTATTAGTGTTAAGCTTTAGACATTTAGATTTATCAACATTTAATTTTATTTTATTCATTTTCAACCATTTATTGACAATCCCTATAATTTTTTCAATACAGTTATCTAGGTCTTGCACATTGATATATAACAGCGTATCATCAGCAAATAACGCAACTTTACAAAATTTCATGTTTTAAACCCTTGCAGTTCCTTACTCTTGACTCCATATGCTTCCACTTTCTTTAGGAGAATACTCTCATCAAAGGCTCTCTTAAAGTCTAGAAACATATAACATTTCCCTTATCAATCTCCTTCCTCCATTCAAATATAATCCAATAGAACGCAGATTCACAAGAATGTTTTCTTCTAAACCCTGATTGTTCTTGTTCTTCTATCAAGAGGTAATTTTTTTCGATAAGTTATTTATAATTTTTAATAAGACAGGCTCAATAATTTCTATAGAATTCAACATCATTTCGCAATTTATTCCGTTTAGAACCTTTTTATTATTGTAACTCTTTAATACTTCACATAGAGTGTATTCATTATAATACTTAAAGGAAAACAAACAATTTGATTGAGATATATTACATTCATATGGAACACGTTGTATGCTAGCATTAATATCCTCAATAGACTTGATGTAATAATAGTTAAATCTGCTTGCAATCTCGTGTTCATCTTCGACTTCGAATTGCTTTTCTCGGACCTACCAGTTACAAAATTTTTAATGAACTTCCGTAATTTTCTTTGGTCCCCATGACGTGAGCTTAACACTTTCTTGATATACTCATTCTTCGCGGCCTATACTTTATTTCTATATGTATTTCTGAAATGTTTGTATTTTTCCCATGCTTCTTTTACTATCAATATAAACAACAGTTTTGTATGCTCGCACTTTTATGTTCTTCCGTCTTGCTAACTCAGAGTCGAACCAATTGTCCCTGTTGCTCTCTTACTACCTTAAAACTGTTTAATTTATTCAGCGATTCAATCATCTTCTGTTCAAAAGGAACTGATAATTCACCTCCTACAACTGAAGACCAGGATTCTCTTTGCTATATATAGTTCACAACTCGCATAAGTTTATCAGGTTCATCGCTTCTCCTATCTTGAGTAACTTCAATTTGAATTGTTTCATGGTCAGAAATGCCTTCATCTGTGTATATATATATATTATTGGCAGTAACATCTGTTAGTATAAAGTCAATAAGCGAACTTTAGTGCTCAGTAACTCTCGTAGGTTGACTAACTAATTGCTTAAGCCCAAGATCACGAAACATTTTACACACATTATAGTCTTATCAGCAGAATCTCTAAGCAAATTAATATTAAAGTACCTGAGAGTGATGATTGACTCTAAACTCACCTTCGGGGAGCAGATCCGATGTGCAGCGGACAAAGCGGCGGGACAGGTTGTGTGTTTGAGCAGGATTATGGCGAATACCAACAGCCCAAAGTCGAGCAAGCGACGCCTGCACATGGACACAATGCAGTCCATACTGCTATATGGAGCCGAGATATGGGGCGACCATATGAAGGTAGAGGTGCACAGGAAGCGCTTGGCCTCCGTGCAAAGACGGGGTGCCCTTAGGATGGCTAGCGCATATCGCACAGTCTCGGAGCCGGCAGTCCTGATCATCGCGGGAGTAATTCCAATTGGACTTCTCGCGATGGAAAGAAAGGCCATCTACATAAGAAAAAATTAGATATTACGGAGGCAGGCCAGCAGAGAGGAAAGGTCCCACACGATGAGTATATAGCAAGAGACGTGGGACAGTGATGATAGGGGACGATGGACTGCTAGATTGCTGCCGCGGATTGAACCATGGCTCGACAGACGGCACGGCGAGGTGAACTACTATCTCACGCAGTTCCTAAGCGGACACGGGTGCTTCCGGCACTACCTCCATAATTTTGGCAGGACTGACTCACCGGACTGCCCGTATTGCGGAGATGGTAGGGGTGACGCTGAGCATACGCTGTTTGCCTGCGGCCGGTGGGCGGACGGAAGAGCAGTTGTGGAGTCGGTGCTGGGACGGCTATCACCGGACAGCATAGTCGGGCTTATGCTGGAGAGCGAGAGCCATTGGGGGCTAGTGGCCAGGTTCGTGGAGGATATTATCCGCACGAAAAACCAGGAGGCCGCAAGAAGCGCATCAGTGGGCAGCTAAATATGGGACCCAGCCCGAAGTAATGTGGAAAACGGTTCCAGGCTGGTGTTCTTGGTGTTGGGAGGGAGGGGTTTTAGTCGGTAGTCCACTTGGGGTTTGGCTGGGAGTCCGACACTACCCGAGGTGGGTGTCCGTAAACGGATTTTTCCCCTCCAAAAAAATATATATTAAAGTCACCAGCTACAATAACATAGCATTATGTATTTTCCATCTCCTCCGCCCAATTCATAAAAAATTCTCTGAAGTTAGCCGTTGATGAGTTTGGCGATCTGTATAATATTGCAATTA
>QYTT01094416.1:0-14484 GCA_006980735.1 Dasypogon diadema
AAATGTTTACATTAAGCATTTGAAAGGTGTCGTGGAAGAAGTTTTACTGGTGATTTTTTGTAATATTCAAGTCATAGGTATGAGAAGGTATATGGTATAAGTGTGTTTGTGTTGGTGAGTTTGAATTTTCATGTTATCTGTTTCAAATAACAATAAAAAGGAATCCATTTTTTTGGTTTGGAATAATTTTAAAATAGAAAGAAATTGTATTAAGATACTGATTTCTTACATCGATTTGAGAATTTTCAGTACAAAATTCGAGAGTTTTAATTTGTAGTCCGCAGAGTGGTAGATTCCTTCATTTCTACGTAAGAAATACAAGTAGATAGTCTTCTGTTCTATTCACTAAATGGTTAAACCTCTATATTTGGGAGAAAACATAAATTATATGACTCTTTCGACTTGAACTAAAGGTCCAAATTCCTCACTAGTTTCCTTTGAAGCAATGAATACTAGATATAATAATTTGCAATTTTAAGTAGGTACTATAGGACTTCTCCACTATGTAATTATAATTGAACACCACTTTGAGTGCAATTGTGCACATTATGCTTGCATTATGTAAAGTAGGTAATATGGTTAACAAAATTGTCAGTTTTTTCTTTAAAATGTCTTCTTCTTCTACGATTTTTTTGATTACTAATATGTATTTTTCAAACACAGTGCGATACTCCATCTTAAAATTACGAAATTCTTTAAAGAAAACTTTGCAACGAATTTCTTGCATGCGAACATTTTTTTAAAAACTTTTATATAAATATGTAGGCTAGTGTTTTGTTTCAGTTAGAGAAAAAAAGAAGAACACTACATCCTTACAGAAGGAATGAAGTATGAGTATTTTTATCCTGATAGGTCAACAATGAACGTATTTCATATACGGTACAGTAATATTCGGCTAAACCTGAATAGTCTCTACTTTTACTAAACATAATGTTACAGATAAATATTAGACTTTCTTTGCCTTGATTAAAATGGTCGTACCTCAGAAATTATTTTGGGCGTAGAAATATTACCTTACTTCGACTCAGTTTACATCTATATAGAAAATTAAACTGTAGACCTATAAAATTAATGGGAAATTCAAATGCTTTCAACAAAAAAAGTGAGGAAAGTGTACAACTTAGTGTTTTCTTCTTATTCATAACATTTTTGTTACTATTTTGTAAAAACATTAATAATTAACAAGGGAGCTAGGAGAAGCCTTTATTCTTACGTATGTACGCTCGGACACGATCACATTGTGAACCGCCTAGCTCCGTAATCGTGTCTCTGATAAATATAATAGACGTGTATATAGAAAAAGAAAAAAAATTAAATTTAATGTGTTGAGAATTTGAGTATGTTAATAAAAATTACCTAACTTTTAGAGATATCAACAGATAGGGCAAAACGTATAAGTAAGATACATTCACTCCGAATTCACTCTCAATTTTTGAACAGTCAGTAACCGCCCATCGGGCCAAAAAATGTCATTTTGAGAAAAAGCTGTTTAAATTTTTAAAATCATTTTGTAATTCGTCAGCGAGTTTATGTTAGGCCCATGAAATAAACCTTTCTCTTCTGTAGCAGCTTCTTGAGCCTTCAGATTAAGATTGACCTATAGCTGAAAGTAATCCTTGTCTTTTTTAAGCTGTAGCATTTGCATTAGCTTTATTGGTCCTGAGGGTATCTCTTTCTTTAAATGTATTCTTCTTTCCACGTAACTTCCACTCGCATTACTAATTTGTATATAATTTACATGCGAGTGTAATTGTTGAATACACTTACACTAATGAAGGTTGCTCTTTCTACGATTATTTTGTAGTTAAATTTAATTTTCATTCTATGATTATTTGCAAATAAGTCCACTAAATCTTTCGTAGTTATTTTGATTATGAGCACATAGTCGTGCCTTAAGCAGGTATCATCTAGTTAAATCTTCATATATCGGTTTTATGCTTATAATGACGAATTTTTACTGATTGAAAGTTTTTGTAAGGCCAGATATCACAGCAATTTATTCAATTAATTTTAGAAATTTGTTCCCTTCGTACTCTTCATTGGTGGGCTTCCACATATTTTAGTGTTTACTGTATTTATACATGAATTATTAAATATTGCATTATTGGCATCTCAGTCGATCTAGTGTAGAAGGAAAAAATCGTCTTTAAAAGCTAAATTACACATCGAACCCTAATTCACTGGCAAGCTGTGTCTTGCGTACTTCTATTCTGATCTCGGGCTTCTACTCGATATTATTTTGCTACCTTATACTATCCTGATTGTGTCGATATATAATTAATACGTCTCATTGTACAGATGGAGAACTATGATCAGAGATCAGAGATCTGATCTGTGTAATGTGACGAGGATGCTGCATTTTTTTCTGATCTTCATCCGTCTGATTTCCCTATATTGACCTAGATGTCATATTAACTACCTAGTTTTGCTTTCCACTCTTTGGACGTGAAGTATCTTGATCTTAATCAATACACTTTAATAATATTTCGAAATATTTTGATTATCTACAAATACTTTAGAAATATACTAATAATCATACTTCCATATTGAACTATATTAAGATAGAGCTTAAATCTTTCAATTGTGTCGTAGCACATATCTGCAAGAATATACTTAATTGTAGAATGCATTCCTTGCTGACAGCCCTTATATTCATCATAGAGCAAACATTCCTCGAATATTTTCCAATTTTTCGATCACAAATTCCATTGAGGAGATAGAGAAACACGAAGTGAATTCCATTTGTAAACGATATCCCATATAACATTTCAGTGCAAGGTATATTGAATAATAACAATACTAACAGCAACAAAAGCCTCTTAAGAGCGGAATTCTTAAAATCAAGATTTGGAACTTCTTATGGGTACTCGACTACCCGCAGACTTGGTGTGGGCACTTTTTACTTTTTTTCACAGTCAGTTTCACAGAGTAGTATCTTTTCACTGAGGACTCGTTAAGGTTGTGATCAGAAAAAGCTTAGTTAACTCTTGCACATCCGTTCAGTGGCCACAGTTGCAATTTTTGTTTTTATCACTTTGACCAGGTATTTCGATTCAGTCTTTGGCAGATTTCGCAATATTTAGGTGCAGAGGATCGAGCTGGAACAGAGTGCGCATCACCAGCACCCAGCTAAGATGATGATATGACACGATGTAACAAAACTACCAAGTCCAGCAAGCCGCCGACTAAGAGTCCCGATGGTGTTCTGTTGAGCAAAAGAAAATTGTTTTCGGTTTAGTTTGTTTTATTTCAACGCCGCGGATATTTTTTGTTATCGGGACAACAGCATAAATATGTTATTTGCATACTCCCGTCGAAATTTATGTCCTAAATGCCATCGGACTGTGCTAGGTGACACTTCTGATATAATACCACGACGGTTTAAATACTGCCAATTGACTCCCGTCGGGTTAGTATCTTCTCTTTTGATCAACTTTGCTCTTATACTTTTCGTCTATACTTGTATTTTGTATGTGGCAAATCGATCATTAAGATTAAGGATATTCGAATTTTAAAGAGAGATTTATATCCCAAGTATTTTTTTCTAAATAACTCTGGGGAGGGGAACTAGTTTATCTAGTTAAATACATTTTCTAGGATTCATTTTAACGGCTTAACGCATCAATTAAAAATCAGATAGTGGTCGTTTTCTATTCTTTATTTTTTTATATACAAAAAACATTAAAAAATCTTTGGAACAACACAAAAAATCCCTCTTTTTACAGAAAAGGTTAACTAAACACGCACGCATTAATTCAGTTTTTTTGGACGCGAGTTAATTAGGTTGAGTGCGATAAGGGTCCTCATATATGTCATATTATATTGTTTTTCATAGTTTCTTCTAAATGGGATTTGAAACGTTCTATCAATTACTATATACTATAAATAACATCGAGTGCAATGCTGGTTTTACAGCAATAGACTTATTATTTGTTTATGTGTGTAATAGATTAAATTGCAATGACCAATTTGGTACGATCATAACATTGAACATTTTCTTTGAACGACCACCGTTAGAGACATCAACAATATTTCAGCAAGATAATTGCCAATTTTTGTATTATTCGTAAATAAAATGGTAATCTTCCCCCGAAGTCCGGAATCAAAATTATCTCTTCAAAGGGGAATAACTTGTATATAAATGTTTTTACCACCATCATGTTTATTACCATTTTCAAAATCTGGATGAAATTTTGTACAAAAATTATATGAAAGTGCTACTAAAGCATTGCCGGAATTTCCTCATTCTGAAAAAAGGCATGGGTGTCCATTAAGCCTTTTTCAGTTCCAGAAATAACCGAATAAGCTTCACTAACATGGTAGTTGGAATTTTGTATTGTATGACGTCTATTCAGCCAGGATCCAGCAATACTTTTTAGGTTTTAAAGAGTGCGAAAAATTGAGTGTGTTTCGATCGTAAGTTCAGCGATCTCGTCAGCACGGCATGAGTCCTGGTCCTTCCTACCATGGACGCACTAATCGGAGACCTAACAATTCAATCCATACATTCGATTTTTCCAAAACCCTAACGTGAATCATATGCGAAAACAAATGCGGGATGCTTCTAGACTTTGAAATTGTGGATTTGTTCTCATTCTTGCCTAAATGCTACTTGAAAAGCATCGCTTGTAAACATAAGCAAAACAGTCAATGTCTGTGATTTCGGTGTCGATATGGAAAAATAAAAATTCCATTTGTAAATTTTTAGGTTTCATTGTGCTTTATATTTATATTTAAATATACACAGTTGCTTGTTTTTGTAATTTCCACTGAAAACAACTAAAAATATCCAAGCTGACAACTTGTGATAGGTCTTCGCGAGGCAAATCAAAAATTTTAGCGGTGGTGGGGGCAATCCTGACGGTTTTTGAGATAACAGCACTTGAATTTTTTTTGTTGGTTTTCTTTTAGAATGAATGCTGTATGGCTTATACTAAACATGTTTTTTTATGAATTTAATGTTATATCGTACAAAACATTAGTGACTTTTAAATGAGTGCACCCACTCTTCTGTTCTTCTTCATTTACGAGTTACGAATTTTTAAAGTCAAAATTTTGGAACTTTTTACCTTTTTTTAAATAGATAAAATTCCCGAAAAAGCTGTAATTAACATATGCTTTTCTTGTGCAGTTCGGAATCCTCATAAGTTTCTCTTTCTTTTGATAAAAGGCATGTATTCACCTATCCCTTTTCGTTTTTGAGATGTGAGAAGTGTTGTGAAATAGTGGAAACAGATTCAATCATTCGAAGCATTTCGTCCTCCTCATTTACATTTCGTCCGCATGACACTTCCTGATCAAGATGGCCTAAAATTAAATGAAATTAAACTAATGAGAGGGAGAGTATCCATAACAAAGTCCTCCCAAGAGCGCGCTACCGGAGTCCCCAGGACCCACCATGCCCTGGGCCAGATGCCTCGGAGCGGGTAGTAGCCGCCGGCACGCTTGTCGGCTAGCTTGCGGGGATGTGGGCTGGGTTCATCTAGAACCACTGCCCTCTCCGAGTGCCCATTGGCAAAACAAAGATCATGCCGGAAGGAGGATAAAGGAGAAGGAAGGGAAAGAAAAAAAGAAAGAAAAAAAAACAGAGAAAAAAGGACGAAAAAAATCCAAAAAGATGAGGAGGGGGAAGGAGGAGAAAAACCAATTTATAAAAAAACAAAGGGAAAAAAGCACATAAAAATGAGGAGGAGGAGGAAACCCAGCTGCGGAGCTGCTCTCCTACCTGGTTAGCGATGGGGGAGAGTCTGATGATAGTGACTCCTCCTTGGCCGTGCCTATGACTTCCGGTGGGCCCGACTTCTTGGACGTCCCTTTTCGTTTCCTCGCCGCTATCTAAACTGAAATTAAATAAAATTCCGGGGGGGGGGGGGGGTCATCAAATAGTACAAATTCCAGTAAAATACTTGTGTCCTATCTTAGGTTCTACATCTAGCCTTCAATAAAAGAATCTCTTGACAATTCTTACAGCAAAAAGGAACAAAAAAATTCCATACAGAGCTGGGTTTTACAAGTGCTGTATAATCCATATCATAGATTCATACGATTATTAGATATTAATAATCAAGTAATTAGCATTGCGCGGTGGGAAGCCCCAAGCTTTTGAATTCCATCGAAAAACAAAAAGAAAAAATTCATGTTAAAATTAATAAAATGTACAGGGTCATGAACCTATTGTGATGTAAAAAATAAAAGAATTGAATAATTGACGCACATCTGAGAATTGAGGTTCATTTTTGGGCGCCTTTTTTCAAATTTGTCACGCTAAAAAAATATTGTTTATTAACAATTTGCATCACTTTTTGGGTCATAGTTCATGATTTAGTTTGTCTGCTTAGAATTTCAAAGGAATCATTTTTTTGAACCGTTCAAAAGCCACATGTCCCATCATTTTGCAAAACACATTTTGAGGCAAGCTTATTTAACACGTTCCGTGCCGCGTGCTCCTTTTTCGGTTCACGCTTCTCTAACATGAGAATATCACAAGTAATTTCAATGTGCATGAGAGCATTGCTCTCAGAGATTATTTTCTGGCATGGAACGTGTTAAACGAAACTGATTTTTCTTAGAAGTGGGTACTTCTACGAGGGTATTGATCCTGGATTAAAAAACTATACATCATCTGCCATTTATATAAATTTCCTCTACTACGTTTATGTGTAAGATTATGTACAGACCCATTGAAACTTGCGAAAAAGGATAAACCAGCTGCGTCAATTGTACTAAATTTTGGGCCAATTCAGGGTATATTATGTAACTTTTGAAAAACTTCAAATAGCGTGAAATCGGTTAAAACATGACTTTTGAAAGTAGATTTCGTTCTAAATATTAAAACTAGAAAAACATGCATTAACTAAGCAATTATAAAAAATTAGAATAAGTTACAAATCTAGAATTTTCAATACAATACAAATTTGCACTCATTTTATAAGCACCAGATGTTAACATACATGAAAACAACCGATTACTAAAACAAAACAAATAATATGCGCCTCTGAACGTAATGTCATATGAAGAGTACATTGATTTACTAATTGAAGAGTGATGAATAGACAATAACATATACGTGGGGTCTTGGGATGAAAGGGGATTCGAATCTATAAAATCCCAAAGGGTTTCAGCTTTGACTCGCATGGATTCTAAAGGTACAATCAATTCTCATATGAAAGCAACCCACCATGTAGGCGAGCGATCATATTACTCGGTGAACTCATTTCGTAATATGAACACAATACTGTTTGGCTTTTATTTATCCAAATGCAATTAAGAAAGAATAGATGCAGTTCCAGATATGGATTTAGGGGATATAATTTGCAGCGAAACCCTTTACATCTAACACATATAGTATTTCTTCCTTCAAGTGACGAAACGTATGCTGAGATTGATCCAGTTTTGATGGGAATATGAATACTTTCCCGTGTGAAGTTAATAGTATATTTGCTCCATCCCTGGGCGAGTGAAATTACAATAGACCAACAACTCAAAACAATTGCATTGCATTATTTAGCTGTGCAGGTGGTGCATTCAATTTTAATTGCACATATGGCATGAGATCAGTACCATTGAAAAATGTCAATTAAGCAATTTTCCAGGGTGTTACTGATGGATTTGCAATTGCAACGCTCCATCTCGTCTGGTTGAGTCCAGACTAGTCGATCGTTACATAGTTGCTGACTGATAAGGAGAAAGATATTTTTACGTTTTGCTCGGCACTTAGATATGTTCAGCGAAAGGCATATTAGTTGACAATGTAAAGATATTGAAGAAAACTACAGTAGTGTATAGTTGGCACAGAGAGGGTCAATGACCGCTCTGTACTTATCTGTCATATGGCCCATTCGGATTTGTCTTTTAACAGCAGATTTGAATTAGTCTGGAGTCAATTTTATTTTGCTGGGATATTAGTTTGAAATTTGAAGTAGCTAGTTTATATTACGTGTTGTATTTAATGTGCCAACTCTTGTTTGAATATGGCAAAGATATCAGCAAAATCTTTACTGTACAGGACAGTTTTAGTCTGGGAAGATCATATCTACTTTATTTTTTATCTTTATACTGCTCTCTAGTAAACGTCACCAAGCATGATGCAAAATGCTGATTTGAGGTGATAAAGCTTGTTATGAATTTATATAATATTTACAAATAAGATTGAAAGAAAAAAGGGCAGCAGATTGGACGGATGTGGGGTGGTACTTTGCGAAATTTAGTTACACATTTTTAAAGCAGCCTACAGCAATTAGTGGCACATTAGTGAAAATAGCTCCTTGAAATCAAGTTTTTAAGCAAATATTCGATATCAAGGCAAAAAAGAAAAAGTGCGTCGAACCACATTTCTGGAAATATACTTTGTTTCAAACAAAGATACAATGAAGGTTTAAAATTAATTTTGAGTATTTAAATAAAAAACTAAAGAAACATTTATGACAAATTTTTCCAGACAAATCTTCGATAATCTGGACATTCTGTCATAAAATATTCGTAGCAAATATAAGTTATGAAGTGTCTTCAAGATTATTATCAACTGAAAAGGAGACAAGACATATAAAATCCATAATAAACCTTGTGAGAAAAGGTTATGGGATTTTGGACGGCTAAGTTTAAAATTTTTAAGATTCATAAATTATTCTTGTAGGTGACCTTTAAAACATTTCAACTTTACAAAGATCTACGATCAAATCCCAATTTCAGCATATTGCTCCCGATTTTCTTAAGTCAATCAGATATAAAATGATTTTAATTAATTTTTTTCTTAAAGAATTTCGTCTTGGGGTGGTCTAATAGTGTGTGAAATTCGTTCACGCAAAATTATAATGTTGCACCAAAATAAACTTACATTAACGTTCCATACAAATAGACACGTCCCCTCACTAACTACCAATAAACCTGAACTCCTCAGACAGTTTACATCATACTTATAGTCTGAATGCATTCAAGTTTTTATGGGCTAAGACCTCATATTATGTCCCTGGTCACTGACAAAGACCTGCACTAATAACCAGTCAAATAACTGTCAACACTTGGGACCCAAAGAGGTACCCACGCATTGTCCCATCGACCTATACCATGGATACCTGAAACTTCTTGCTGAGGTATTTCTTTGCATTTTAAATTAGGTTTCCGTCAAAGACGTGAATTCGCATATCCGTGCCTAAAGCAAAAATTTACTTTGTCGCTTTTGTGAAATTGCATTTCCCTGACGGTGTTATTTTGTTTATCTTAAAATTTTGAAGAATTTAAAAGTATAAGAAAAAGCAATTTATATTTTCCCTTTTATTTACTAGCAACGTATTCTCATGTAAAGCAGAAACCAATTTTCTTTCATAGTACGAACTGCTGTAGGAGTAGCTACTAGAAAGCCTAAAGAACGCAATTTCTTTTATAATAAAGTAACAGTATCTTACGATCTTATGAGATTTACAATAGCCAAAACAGTTTCTACGGCAATTTCTTCTTTATTTAAAAAGCTAGGATTAAAATTCCAAATAACCATCTTAATGAAACATGTTATAATGAGTTTAATTATTTTTTCTGTATTTATTATTTTTGATCTAAGTTAAACCGTTCTATCAGTATAACCATCCATCTTTTTATTTTCAATAAGGGTGCACACATCATTGAAAATTCACCTATTCAATAAAGTAATTTGTGATATTTGTAGAAATATATTTTTTAAAAGTCGAACTGATTTCATAAACATGACATTTCACAAGGCTACGTATTTGGACCTCTGTTATATATTGCTTGTTACCTGCTGTTGTCTCTTCCTCGATTTGGTCTGAGGACTTCATTGTCATGAATTTGTCCATAGATCTAAATCCCATCACTCTTCTCATCCCATCTTCATTTTAAGACAGCGCTCGTGTAAATTGGTTCTGCTGAGGAAACATTTGACACCGTTTGCTTGACCAAATCCTGGCCCCCTAGTGGAATTTTGTACGAGGAGCTTTCTGACTGGTCAGTCCAATTTTTCGCCGCGATCGTCATAGAACTTTTTTGGCCTCTCCTCGCTCTGATGGGCTTGAACTTCTGTATAGACATGCATATGTACCTGAGGCTTACTAGGATTCAACAGCAAATGATTCCCTCAAGCTCATCTACCAATCCTTAAAGATCAAGACTAAAGGGGCAGCACGATCTTCCATCAATGAGCCTACACCGCAGGAAGATCGTTTGTACAAAGGCTAAATAACAGTGGGCCCAGAATGGATTCCTGAGGAACACCGGATACCGAGGGCAACATGCTAGGTAATGAACTCCCAAGCTTACCTGCTGTGATCTGTTTGACAAGAAAAAGCTAATCAGAGCGATAGTAGAAGATTAGGTTATCTACTACGCAGCTTCGATATAGGAGTTTATCGTATTGAACGCTGTCAAATGCCTTTGAGAAATCCAAGTCTGTTAGCGAGGTGAGGCAATTATTATCCAGGTCCCCGCGTAGATTCATTGGGACCCCCAAATTATATAAACGATCCACTAGACGATCCTTCATTAAACTGTCTTTTATACTCGGAAGAAGCCAAAATTTTCAGGTAATTAACAATTTTGAGGATAGTTGTAAATAACAACTAAAACAAGGAAGAGGAAGAGCTCTTGGTGGAATTTTGATTCAAAAATCAAAAATCGAAAAATATTTCGCTTGTGTAACAAGAAATTTGGAAAATTTTTTTGAAGATGGAATAACAATGCCTCTGGAAGAAATCGCCGTGGATCGGAAACTTTAAGTCAATTGTTGCATTTATTTCAGCGATCTCAATTGCGTAACGTTATGAATTACTATAACTTATAAATAGTTAGTCACTGGTCAGTTGATCCTGCTTTTGTCTGGAAAGGGGGAATATGTGGTGAATAGAATCTTAAGCTGCAGACGTTTTGTGTTATAGTGTCTATGTGTCATTTAATCCAATCTTTCTACGACTACTTATTGTAGTAATAATGCGTTTGGAGTTATTTCCATCGCTCTGTATAAAATATCTTCATGGAAAATCTTAAGCTTTGGACACTCATCATTTTTTAGTTCTGCGCAATCTCGTAAATCCTGGCTAAATTTGTGTATATAACTTCAGCAGGTTCGACTCTTCTAAATGTGAGTATATTTTCCTATAAACATTTTATTCTCAACTGGTTGATGTTGCTGGTATATTTTTACATAATTGCATCGGTTTCACCCAGGCTGAGATTTTTTAAGGCTTTCCTGGCGCATTGATGTAGTACTACATTAATCCTCTTTACGAATTTTCTACCACTTATGGTTCGGAAGAGTAGGAAAATTTGTCAAGTAATAAATCCCGAACTGCAATTTTATCCTTTAATATGTCGAGAATCACTAATTTTCATCATAAGATAAAGAGCAGGTCTTGCGAGAGAAAAAGTATAAGGAAGAAAAGAAAGTCTCGTTTTCGAATATTTTAGTTCTAAGTCCAAGAACATCTTTTGGGAGGAACTTCAAATGTAGTAGGAAGAAAATCAAGCCTTGCTTTGGATGTTTAGACTTTTCAGGAATTGTACCAATCCAAAGATGAATATTGACCAATTTTTGAATTTCTTCCTTGAAATCATCAATACTTTCTTCCATTTCAAGATTAAAGTAAGATTTTAAAGTAGTCGATTGGACAAAGATTGATACGGGTATAGTGTTCTTAGGACTTTTAACTATATGGGCTTTTTGAATAATCCTGATATTGATAATAATTACACCTACCACGTTGTTTAGGATAATTAAGGACAACCTCTTAATATAAGTTTTTATAATTATCGCTCGCCTAATCCTAGAACTTTGTATATCCTGTAAAATAACGATTTACGACGTTTTACGTTTAAACTGAAGTTATATTACTTTCAAACGTGATTCGTCTTTTCACAAGGTTCGGGACAACAGGATTTATTATTACTAAGCACTTCTTTTCTGCAGACGTGTATGGCAGAGCCCGTGGTCTTAATACAGGAACTATTACTTTGTGTACTAGAGTGTCCTTACCCAATTCAATATAATATCTTTGGGGTTTGTTGTCTTGTGAAAAACCGAATTATAGTTTGACTCAAATTTGTCAACTTTATTGAAATTAACAAACTCTAAACCGTGCCTGCCTCCCGGACCTCAAATAGAAAAACAAATTACATCCGACATACAAATTTAAAAGGTAAGCAAATCGGATATTTTAGAGGCATTCTTTCAAATTTCCTCCTCACCTCATCCTGTATAAACCTCACAGCAAGGTGCCACACTGATTCCCAACGGTAGATCTGTACAATATTATCCATATAATTGGGAAACAGTAACAGTCAGATTCAAGGCCCAAAAAGTATAAAAAGGAAAAAACTCTGTTGCCTTCTGGCTGTTAGATTTGTTAACAGAAGTGCCGCCCTCATTTTTCATTGCCTTCAACTCAAAATATTTTTGAATAGCTTTATGTTCATGCAAAGCGGATAATACTCAAAGGACCAAAGATTTTACGGATACGACACGAATGTGGGTCTGCTTCACTGAGACAAAAAAATCAACGTCGAGGACAAAACGAAAGGAAGCCAAGCATTCTCGAATGCCTTTAAGGACAATCTGTCAAGTTATTGTCTAACGATTGTACACACGTAGATACTGCTGACAGTGAATTGTTTGCTGTTTGAGGTAAAACTTCTTCACGGATTAGATGGATGTCAAATATTTGAACATCTCAATTTTCACGCAAACAGAGGTAGCTACAGAGGTTATCCTTTTCAGATACTGTTTTGAAGCATGTCAAATTGCAATTACATGCCCAGTTTAGAAATTAAGCAAAGATCCTTGGAGTAATTTCGAATTGGGCTCCTTTTGTCAGGTGCTGAAGTGGTTGTTTTTTGTTGGTATTCTGCAATATTATCTAGCAAATTTGAATTCGTTGTGGATAAATATATTATCATATATTTTTAACCTTTCAAAACTAACAAAGATTTCGATAAAAAAGAAAACTAAAATGCCTCGTCTTTCATATTTTTGCATAACGAATGCATCATAAAATTAATTGAAGTGGAAAGCCGTCCTGAACAATGGCCAACTTAATCGAATGTGACATGGTGTAGACCTCACCCATGGTCATCCAGCTGATGTGCCAATACACGATGAGTTTGCCGAATGAGAGCAACCTTAGAAGTATCAAAAAACCGAAACTTGAGAACTTTCTTGACGATTTCAGTTGACCAATGATTCCGTGCAAAGTCAGCATGAAAAAAGTGCAACACTGATGGCGTTTTCCTACCGGTATTTTGTGGGTGGCTTACCTGTTCGCCATTTGAATAGCATATTCCTATAAATGAAGATATTTCAAGGTTTAAAGCGGTATCTATGGCATAACAACTTGTCATTGCTTGTAGTGTTGAGCGAACCTTTCACTTAAGGAACGTAGTCACAAAGAAGTCCATTTAAGGTATTTTACCTCCTCCTTTAGAAGTGTTTATGATCTTAATTCAAGCTGAGTTCCATCTATAAAATTGCTTACAGTGATCACACCATGTTAAAGGTGAGAACACCACCATGGACTTCCTCTTAACTTAAGTTTGCCGCCTCGTTCCTGGCTTGATTTTTTATTGTAAGGAGTCCAAGGTGCTTTGGACAATGAGTGTGTGGGGTCGATGGGTACAGTAGTTTTGTTGGTAGGTGATTATGACAGACAGGTTCTGCGTCTACCTACCATTTAGGTTGCATTAGAGGTTCTCTACTGTGAGATCAGTTGTACAAGAGCGAGGCCAAAGTTTTTTGACCCTGCTGTTCCTTTTCTATGCCCACCAGCACTTTATCAGTTCCCTGCTGTCTAATGTGAAGGCTTTCTGCCCTATCTTCTATCTTCAGGGGGTCATTTTTGCCGCTTCTGATGTGATGTTTTGTTAACAGGATCGCTTCGGCCCTTCCCTGCTGTTGTTTGCTTTTGGGCGAGCCGTGTTAGTCAGGCCAATAAGAGTTAATTTGCTAACAAGGGTCATTTATAGTATTTTTGTTTGTGAAATTTTAGTTTAAAATTTACGAGTAAATTAAGAGAGCTTTTCTTTTATTTTAGGTTTAAAAGGCACTCATTTAGTTTTATTCTCAATAACCTAGAAAAGTTAGTAGTACGGCGAGTAATGTCAGATATATTTTATAGATTTTGAAAGAATAGGTGTAGAAGTATTTATAGATTGTAATGAACATAAAACTTGCTACCATTGTCGTTTTAATCGAATTCAAAACATATATGAATCTTAAAAAAAGTAATTTAATCTGTGTACATTTATTTGCTAAGCGTCCGTAATACAAATCCGTTGCTTCATAAAAATTCTCTCCTCACAAAATGTGGAAGTTTTTATTGTAATTTATACTTTGTTAACATCAAATGCGACCATTTTCAAATTAGACTAGTCACAAAACAAATCAGTAATCTAATTTCAACTGAGGGGAGTTCAGAATTTCAAATGAAATGAATCCTAAATTCCAATACAAATCTCCCAATCTCTTTTAAATTCAAAGATGTTCAAACTTTC
>QYTT01094417.1:0-13569 GCA_006980735.1 Dasypogon diadema
GCAAAGAAGCCACCCATAATTCTTCAAAGTGCGCAACAAGTTTTTGCCGAAATGACATCACGAGATAAGAAAATGGTGGAAGTAGTGTTCGGGCCAAGCATACCTTGTATTCGCTATACCGTGCTCACTACCACCTAGATGCGTATCCAAGGATCAAAACCCCCGGGAGTATAAAACACAAGCCATGAAGTAGGATTTGCATATGTGTGAAATAGTTTTTTATGAACGCTTTTAAGATAGGAATAAAGAGAAAAGTAGTCCGAACATGAGTCATCGGTCTACTTTCTCTATATTAAGGCATTCATAAAAAGCAGTTCATGTGTGAGTTGCAATTTCTGCTTCGCGGCTTGTGTTTTATAGTCCCGGGGGTTTTGCAAGGATACATATTTCAATAGTTTAGGTACAATAGTTTCAGTTGACATTTGTGGAGTACCAGTTCTCACCCCCTATATCCTCTTCGAAAATGCTTCACTTTCACGTATTCATATAGACGTTCATGTCCGTTCCTTAGTTCTTATTTCCATGGGTATTTTCCAGGTTCTATTTTGACATTTTCTACGGTTCAAAATCATGGCAATTTGATGAATTTCTTTTATACCCTGAAATCATAAACTGCTTAGAGGCAATTTAGGGGCAACTCAATCTAAAATTTCCAATGCTACAGAAGATATTGTAAGCCTGTATCTGGAAGGCTGAATCCAGAAGGACCCTAGCCTGATTGTCATTTCCGAATCTATATTTTACCTTTATAATGGCAGAAAAGTATTTAAGCTAGTATTATTTGCTCCAGCACTGCTGTGAGGATCCCCTTGAGTGGATGCGTTTCCAGAATCCGTTAAGCCAGTGGCTTGGAATTGTTCAGATACCTACATCTGCGCTGATAATTCTTTAATTCTGAGGCATATTCTTTGGATGGTTGGTAGCAGGTTGGGGAAATTTGATGTATTAGGCGGACCCGATTGGCAGATGGTATGATCTTAGAATATCTCGATTAGTAGGTTTCACTGTATTTATTTTATAAATGACAATATTCATCTACATCTCATTCAAAATTTTGATTAGATCTCCATCGATGCTTTTGCTCACACAATTTTGAAATGCATAAAGTACACAGTTCTTTGAGGGAATTAAGAAATTGTTTTTGGGTACCTTAGTTAAAAGACAACTAATAAGAAGAGATAATAACAGGATAGTGTTGAAATATTTTATTCCATATAAAGCACATTTAACATATATCTTTTCCTTTTATTAACTCTGATAATTTTATATATTAAAAGAATATTGTGGACGTATTCCGTACAATTACGTTCAATCTGGTTCGGATGATTCTCATAACTTTTAGTTTCTAGTGTGAAAGGCTCTGGTTTAACTAAGATGTTACCTTGATATATTAAAAGTACAATTATCCCACCAAAAACAAAATGTCACAAATACATGTAGGAAATAAAAAGCCAATAAAAGGCAAAGTTTTACTTATTTTCAGTTTTTTTAGTATACTTTCCAAAGCAATAGACCAATTTTAATATTAGTTAAACTTTTATGTTCAGTAATTTTATTTTTTTTTATTTAAAATCTCTTTTTAAATAGTATTTGTTCACAATTTCACTCTTATTTAATATACATGAGTTTGGAATTCTTTCTTATGCCATCCTAAAATTATATTAAAATTACCAGCGACTTTCTATGAGATGAGAGGAAAGAAATTAAGACTGAGTGTAAGATTACTCTACTAATGTTTAATCGCGTTTAATTAAAGTTCGATGCCAAGGTATAAGGAGTTTGTTGGTACGATTAGAGCACAGAAAACTTAAAGACCATTAGGATAACCCTAAACTTTAAATAATTGTCCATTATAGTTTTTGAAAAGCGCGAAACGTGGCATCAAGCCGGCGTAAACCATAACTAAATGTAAGCAACATTCAGTTTTGTGCGACTTGTACCATCAAGATAGCAAAATACAGTATCTGCATAAGTAATGAACGGGCCATGAAACGATTTAATATGCAGAAGACGGGGTTTTCTTGGTATATATTATAGAATAATGCCATAAGTTCCTCAATCCCGCATAAATTTTACCCGCAAAAACATAATCAAAAACCACACCAAGGTTTTAAACGGCATCAGAATATGATATAGGCGTGTTATTCAGTATCAAGGAGGGAAATTTCTGTACCTTAGCTTATTTGGCTTTGCCCATTCTGCAATTCGAGCTAAGTCAGAATCAAAATTATTGACAGCTGTAGACGGACACCAGGCAATAGCATTTGCCCGCCATCCGCATAGAGTTTAATAGAACAGTATTTGAGAACCTTTGCTATATCATTTATATATAAACAGAAAAAGAGCGGCCTTAAAATTGACCCTTGAGGCATGCCTGAAAATACAGGTTTGCTTACAGAAAAAGGGCCATCCGATTTAACAATTTGGTATCCTCCAGAGACATAAGAATATATCTACTTAACAATTGAACTATATAATCCATCATGTTCCTGTTAACTGTTCAAATGCTTTAGTAAAATCGAGAAAGCAAAGTAATATTTTAGGCTTGTTTTCAACGTTCCGTTTAATTATTTCTACAACGTGCAGTAGGGTGGTGGTAATGTCCAGCACAAAAACCTGACTACTCTTCAGTTAAAAGTCCTCTATGTTCGAAATAGTCATTTAATTGACTTAATAGAAGTTTTTCCAAGATCTTCGAAAATATAGGGAGTACAGTAATTGATCTCAAGTCCCCTGGTTCTGAAGAGAAGTTAATGCGCAAGAGGGACACCATTCAGGTTGCGAGTATTAGCCCTGAAAGACACCCTGCCCCGGAGCTCCGAAGAATCAATATTATCTTTCAAGAGCTGGTGAATGAAAACTATGTCGGCAACTCTGCGTCGGCTCTCTAGAAAGACCAGGCCAATGAGATTTAGACGCTCGCGATAAGGCGGGAGAATCGAAGGGTCGTCCCAAGGCAAATCCCTAAGTGCAAATCGAATGAATCTGCGCTGAACCGACTCGATGCGGTCGACGTGCACAGCATAGACTGGATTCCATACTTGAGAAGCAGTGTTTTGACGAACGAACTGTATGATGGTAATGAAACCTGACGGTCAGAGAGCTCCTTAGGCCAGCGCAGAATGAAACCAAGCATGGAATTACCCTTGAAAACCATGTGGTTAATATGGGAAATGAAATCAAGCTTTGAGTCAAACCTCACGCCAAGGTCATGGCTGTGGCCATTGAGATGAAATAAATATGGAGAGAGCACTCTCACCTCAAAACAACTTTTGTGTTCACCCTAAAGGCGCATGCACAAAAATTTCGTCACTCTTTAGAAGATTTTATGTTTCTAATCGTTTATTTCAATTACAGAATAATTGGTAGTCACCTAAAAATATTTCATTTACCTATTTCCGTCAACATACCTCAGCTATTCTCTAGTTTTTGCACTTTTTATGATGACAGAATTCGAATTCAAATTTTCTCGCTATCTTGATAATGCAGAGGGCACTATATTTTTCATATCCCCAACTATTTTTTACACACACATTGTCGTATATGGGAAGTTTGAGGGCGACAGAGAAAGTATGAGGCATGCATAAAATTTGTGCTATTTTTGAGTTGGAGATTTCAATGGCATGCTCTCTCCATATTTTTTTTTATCTCAGTGGCTGTGGCAAATGAGTAGTCATAGCTGATAGCATCACGCCTCCTAAAGAATGACATAACCTCGCGCTTACTTATGTTGAGCTCCAAGTTATTACTGCCACATCAAGAATGGAAAACATTTAAGTCCTTTTGAAGAGAAGTACAGTCATCAATATTATTGATGAAGGAGAAAATTTTCATATCGTCAGCATAAATGAATACATTAGAACGCCTCAAAAGATGCACGACATCGTCAATAGAAAGGACAAAAATAAGAGGACCCAGATGACTACCCTGGAGCACCCCAGACGTAGCCTCTATGATTGTAGACCGAACATCGAGAAAGAGTACCTGATATGACCTATAAGGCAGATACGACTGAGCCCATCTAAAAAATAGAGTTGGAAAACCCAGTTTCTGTAATTTAAGCAAAATTATAGAATGCGACAATCTGTCGAAGGCTTTGCTGAAATACAAACAGTTTGTAAATTGTTTCCAAAACCGAATATTGTTTCATTTCGGACTCATCAAGATATTAAAAAACAATCAAAAGCATATTAGCTAAAGTTACCTTAGTACCAACATAGCGTTGAGAAGGGACCCGTTTGTGCGTTGCATATCATTGGCAGGATATATTAAAATTCGCTACGATCGCCATGACCTTAGTGGCGGCTAAGATTTTACGACGGTTATCATAGTCAGCTGGTCATGAGAATTTGAGGAAAGTTTTGCTGAAAGTTTATCTCAAAAGAAGATTTATATCGATGGATTACAATATACATATATAATATTTAGGAATGATTTCAATGTGATGTTAGATTTAGAAATTATGCGGAACTTACATTTAAGATACAATAATACTTAACGTTACAGACTAGTGGAAACAGTCTTAACTAAACCAGAACCTTTTTAGAGAAGTAGTGAGAGAATGGCTATACATTTTCTTTTCTTTTGATCGTGCAAATAAATAACTTTTTTTTTTAAACTGTTTACCCTGTTTAAACAGCTACAGAGATAGCAATTGCAGTATTTTCAATGAGTAACAAAAGCACAATTTTGATTATTCATTATTTTGCATTTCTCCTTTCTATTTACAAGAATTCCTCATCTGAAATATTAGTCTTAGAAATAAATGCAATGTCCTGTGTTTCAAACTCCTAATTACCAATCATATGCCAAGTAAAAATGTCTTGCTTATTTTTTTCCCTTTTGGCGAAACTACCTTACAATCACTGGCTGTAAAACATTTACCAAACATACTAATATAACTATTCATTCCACTTTATATCATCATATATCAGAATGATGAGTAGATTTGAAAGAATTATTCGATAAGTAAATGGTCCCCTTATAAAAATACACTTCACAGTACAATTAAAAATTTTTTTCATGAAGCGTTTTTATTACTGACGTAGACGCGAAAATAAAAAAATAAATTTTCAAAAAGATATAATAAATCATGACCCAATGAGTAATCTCTAGTACGAGTATATCTTTTGTAGTACGAAATTTTCTCCTCAAAAGTTATATATAAGATCATACAAAGTTTTTGTAACATCACAGTTATCAAAAAGGCAATAAAATTTATTTATAAATTATTTATATTTACATAGCCTAGTCGCTAGGATAATTCATACACTTTCTTAATTCGTTTCATAATTTTGAGAATTTAGTCTCAGAATAAAACTTTAGCAAGTTCCTAAATTTAGGATTGCTTACATTAAGTGCAAACAGTGTTCTCGAAATTTCAACTAAACTTCGAGAAATTTCACAATCTAATTTTTTTACCAGATGATAAAATTTTGAAGAAGATGCTACACAGAATATTTACTAAAACCTGTCGATATTGAATGGACAAATTTCGCTATCAATTTCTTAATGTTCGTAGGTGCGATAGCACGTGCTGATGGAGACTTGGACCTGGACTCTGCACCATATCAAAGGAAGCCATGTAAATCAAGACAAAGCATCAATACCGAAAAGGACAGATCAAACTTGGATAAAATTGAAAATTTATTTAAAGTTTTACCCATGCAGCCACCTATGGACGAGTTACCTAACCACTATAGACTGTATATAAGTAGCTGTGAAATTTTTACTATCAATCCTTATCAGATATCTAGCTCCAAAGTACTTGAAAAAAATACTACTTGAGTAGTAAAGTAGGCGAAGAAGCAGATGTTACAGATGGACGACGGTCCAAAGTCTTCATTCTGTGCCAACCACAGGAACGAATTCAAGGTAGGAAGGAGTCTTCGAAACCTAAGATAGGAAATGGACCTGAAGGTGGATCCTTGGGGACATCAAAAGGATAGTTGTAAAGTGCGAAGTCGCAGAAAAGGATAGTTGTAAGTGCGAAGTCCATTTCTGAAGGTATGCCCTATCACTTCACAACGCGATCAGGATGCTACTCTTTAATAGAACGCGGAACTGAAGAGCCTGAAGAAAGCGGTGAGAAGACGTCATGAGCAATAATATACCACAAAAGAAGGAGAACTTTAGGGCTAAGAAGAGAGATATCAAAAAATCTGTTCGACGGTGGAAAAAGGTGTGTCACAGAGGGAGTTTCTGTTCAAATATGAGAACTTTCTGCAGAAGATAGCCACCAAAATCCCGGTCTCCAAAGTTGGACTTGTTCGAGATAAGACAGAGAAAATAGCAGAAACATTGGAGGAAAGAAAAAGGATTCTAATGGAGGTACACTTTCCTGGACGGTATGTCACGTAAAAGATCTTGGACCGTGCATAATCGCATGGCCACGAGATTAGAGCATGGCATGGAAAGGATAGTGTCTTTGGAGAGTGTAAAGAGGGCCATTTGCGTCTTCGAGCCCTTTAAATCTGGCCGAAATTGGATATTCCTTGCGTTACTAGAGTGGTGAAAAGAAGCACACACCAGTAAAGTGGAGGGAAACAAAGTTAATCTATCTACCAAAACTAAGTGTGTAATCCCTTCACCGAGGCGAAATCCTTTATCATTTCTGTGGATGGGGTGCTGATGGGCGATGAACATACAGTACAGGTAAATCAGCATCCATATCAAGTTGGTAAAATCAAGGGAATTTACGCTATACCAGCTGGTGAGTGTGGAAGTGGAGGAATTTACGCTATACCAGCTGGTGAGTGTGGAAGTGGGGAAATTGAATACGAGAAGCATTGCTTTGGTCACCTTGACGGACATAGAAGGTGTCTTCGACAAAATTCAGAATAGAAAACTAAATAAACAAATAAACAAAAAGGTGTTCCCTTTTCTGTGGAATGCCACGGTTGTCTCCTTACTCTCGAGACTTGAAGGCAAGGGCGACCATATCATTGGCTAGGCTATACAGATGGGGCGCCGTTGGTTGCGAGGGACAAATTAATGTCCACTGTTATCATGAAATATGCTCTCCACCTTTGAGGTGCATCTACATTTCTAGGGAGGCCAAATACTTGGTTTGAAGCTGACCTGGAAATATCATTTGGGAAAAGAGTCTGAAAAGCAAAGGTGGTGTTGCATCAATGTAGAAGAGTGGCGTACCCCGATAAAGTCAGCATTGCGTATAGGTGGGCAGATTCATCCTAAGATTCGATTCGATGCGATAGCCTGATTTAAGGTATGCCAGGTAACCGTTCGGATAGGGTGCAAAGGATGGCCTGCATAGGGTCTACGGACGCTTTTGGCACCATTACCTACAGTTGCTGTAGAAACTCCACTGGGCGTACCAACATTGGATTTTTTTGTAAAGAAGATGGCAGTGGAGGTGGTACTCAGATGCAGCGGAAAATCTTGGTTTACGTAAAAGAGCTTAAGAAACTTACAATGCCTAAGGGCAGGACTAAAAGCAACAAAAGGGTAATCGAAAGATTTTATAAGAGTTTTATCTGTGGCGGATCATTCCCACAGAAGGGACCGGGGGAAGTTTTTTCATACACGGTCTGATTAATGATTGACGGGAGGGTAGTTGCAGGAATCTTATCTGAACCGTTTGTCGAAAATAGTTGGAAAGCTTTAGAAATTATGCTCGAGAGACGTACATATAAACGGAAAAAAAATGAAGTGAAATAAAGAAATTTTTAGTGCTTAGATCACAGCAAGTCAATTTTGAACATCATCAGTGCGGCGATTGAATTGCATACCACAGATACTCACAAAAAACAGTCCGCGAATTTTCTATCACTTGAATAGCTTCACAAAGTTAAAAAGAAAAAAGATTTTACTGGGGGCAGTTCGAATCGCGTCGAGCTTAACGAATCTAAAACCCAAAACTGTCTGATCTCTCTCAAACGAGCCCTAAATCACCCACCACCTGAATATCTTCGGGGTTGAGGTATCCAATAATTTTAGTTGGACGGATCACAATTTTGCTGTTGCAAAGAATCCGATGAAATGCCTGGGCCTTTTGTAGCGATGCAGGAGATACTTCACCCCATTTGACCTAGCGTTCATTTACAAGATTCATATCAGATCCAGACTTAGTTTTGATTCGCATATTTGGCTAGGCGTAGAACGCACTATATTTTCGGCGTTGGATAAAGTCCAAGAGAAGGCTTCCAAGCTTATTGGCGACGAGAAGATTACCTCTAAAATGGACTGGAACACCGACGTCTGATTCCTTGTAGGTCAATCCCTATGCGTAGTACTTACGAATGGAGCCGTTTTAACCTCTCGTCCCTGGACCCTGGGGTACAATTTAGCAGAACAGTGAAACTTCGTGAACAGTTCTTGGGCCGAATTATACGAATTTGGAACATTCTTTTGGTTTCCGTCAGGACTAGGAGCCGCAATTGTTCAAACAGAAAGTGCACAGACAAATTGATTCCACATTATAATTTCCTACCTCCCCTTCCTACTTACCTCTTCGCCAAGACTGTGCTATAACATCCTAGGGTAGCCGCTGAGCTTTGGCTACGCCGCAAAAAAACATATTCTGATGTGCATTTGTGGTGTTGTTTGCATCAAGTTTTAGAAGGACTGTTTCATTAAAATAAATTGCTTGCACTTAATGAAAGCACTAACATAACAGCTATTGAAGATATAGGTGATCTGATGTGCCTACAGTACTTTATAATGTGATTATTTTATGGTTATTTATTGTAACGATTTTTACTATTTACAGTTACCGTGAAGTAAACGGATGGTGCATGCGAGTATACAAAAGGAATTGATTTAATGGTCTATTATTACCGCTCTGAGCTCTTCTCCCACAAAATGTAAAATAATTCAGTTCTCACGTGTAAGTAAAAAAGTTGGAGGCAATCGCGGCAGATCTCGCTGTATCAGCGTTTCATCCTTGGCCCTATCCACCGCAAAGTGTTCACCTTTCTTCTAGTATTATTAAGTTTACGAAAAACAAACAAAATGTATGTCACTTTCCATAAACCTAAATGCCTTAAGCTTCCGATCATAATTCATGAACATCACGTTTACCCCAGTGTCCGTGGCAGTTGCCTGACCGTTGAGGGCTGGTATATGAGTACATGTTGTATCCTGGGATGATATGTACTCGAACATCGGCTGTAGGACGACATCCATCCGCTCTCGGCCTCCTCGATACTGAAACTGTTGTTTTGCAGCAGCAGTAATGGAAGAGATTTACGTATGCATTTCGGAAATGTCTATTTGCGATACAGTAAACGACATTGTGAAAACAAGATTTGCTCAGGCCAAACCACGCTGCATTATAAAACACTCTATTCGAGATGATGGCAACTGATCCATACACCAACACGACTCCAAATGGTATCCAAAACCCGACAAACACGAGAAAACTGTAGAAGTTTGCCTTGGCCAGAGATAAGTCCCACGTGTAATTTGGATTGGGTTTAAAGTTGGGGGTGTTCATCAACCGATTAACTACCAATTTTATTTTCGCGTGCGTGAGTAATGTGAACGTAATTGGTACAAGGATAATCGCCAGCATTACCGTAGTCTGGAACGAAAGTAATTCATTTGAATTGCGGCTGCAGTAGTCGAAACTTATGTGGAACACGAACTGAAGGCCGGATGATATACTGCACACTATCCAGATTAGGAGTAAGATAGCTGTGGTGCGAGTTCGATTAAACCATTTCCTTTCATCCAGTGGGGCACGAAGCCGATAGTAGTTTTCTATTGCTGTTACCTGCAATTATAATACAAAAAATTTTAGTTTGTTTGAATTTCAAACAATTTTAATGTAAGCCATGCTTTAACAAACAATACACATTCGCTTTCAAGCTTATGGTGCAGACAGCAGGATTGTATTATTAAGAAAGCTCAGCAAAATTTTCAACGCCCTTCCTTTAAAATATTATATTAAGTCATACACAGGGAAAGTCGTAATTCTGGAGCGCCTTTTAAGAAAACCACGAGGTTCACCGCTTTAATTGGTTTCAAATCTACTACTAAGTTACTAAATGAGGAGGCCGCAAACTGGTGTCCTATACATAATTTAGATACAGTGCAAGATAAATCAACTGTTACGTAGCAACAAGCCTTGAACTTAGTAAGTTGGACCTACCTTGGAGCGTTATTCCGGCAAAAACTTAAATTAAGTAATATTTGAATCAGGTAACTGGAATTCTTTTCCATAGCAGTTACACATGATTCCTTTAAAGCATTTCAGTTCGAAATTTTTATGCAATGATAATGGATTATCTTCATTTTGAATTTTTGTTAATTTTGTCGGGTTTCGATGTATTTGAAAGGAGGCAATTTCATATCTCAGGTAGCATTATTTATATTATTATATTATATTATTATATTACATCTAAAATTTGTGTGAATATTAACATCACCATGCAAAGAAATATGTATCATTTTACTGTATTAATAAAGTGAAGAGAAAGCCTCTTAACTAAGGAAGAAGGGTTTCTTTTCATGGTACAGCTAAAGCCCAGATGATACCTTACGAAAAGAAGCACAATTTTGGCCTCGAAAGAAAAAAAATCGAAGAGACGGTTAACTACTTAGATAGAAAGGAAAAAAGAAGATGGTGTTTCGTGTCATAACTGTCAAATTTTCATTTCGAGGTGAAACACTTGCAGCAGCACCGTCACTAAATCGAATAACTTACAAGGGAAAGCTCCCAACCCGAAGATGCCGAATTTGATGAAACTTTGCAGAATCATAGTCCTACAGAAAACGTTTTCGAAAGTGCCGGAAAGTTTCCCTCGCTCGCTCTCTCTCTTGATACAGGTGGGCTCCAGCGGTGGGTGGGCCTCCCCTTTTGTCGACATCACCTGACTTCCCCCAACGCGCGTAGGTAAAAACGCGGACCTTTCAGCCACCAGGTCCACCCTTTCCTCCTTTTCTTTCATTTTATTTTTTTCTTCCTTCTTCTTTCCCTTTTTTCTTTCTTTTTCTTTACAGGTTTTCCCCGTTTTTTTCTTTTTTCGTTTCCTTCCTTATTTTCTTCCCTTTTCCTTATTTTCTTCTCCTTTTTCCCAATCATCCCCCCTTTTTTTCCAAAATTATGCGGCATGATTTTTCTGTTTGCTGGGGGATACGGAGGAGGCGGCGTTTTCGTGTTGACCCACCCCACTACTCTCCGCCAAGCCTAGCCGCTCCAGCATGCCGCCCACCCTCATGCCTTCTCCGTCGTGTCTCTAGGCTAGCTCAGCCTAGAGCATGAGGCTCGTTTGAGTCCTCGCTCAGGCCTTCAAGGCCATGAGCTAGTCCAGAGCGCATTCCATCTTCGGGTGCTTTCTGCAGCCATCTTTCAGGCTGCCTTTTTGGCAGCCTTCACTTCCCATATGCAACATCCGTACACCAAGAACAGCGAAAGTTTATGTTTTGATGACATATTTTGCACTGGAGCGGTGGCGGCGATTCAAATAGGTGTCAATTCTCTTACGTAAGAAAATGTAATGCAGGAGATGGTCAGTTGAGGTTGGTATTTCTTGTATATATCCTGCTTTAAACCAAGCGTATTTAAATATAAAAACCACAAACACAGTTCGAACTCGAAACAATTTTCCAACAATATTTATTGATGATGTAAAACCATTTTTTAAGTTTTGGCTTTCGGACTGGGTGATAACCTCCAACAAATCACAAATAAATTACAACATAGTATAAATGGCAAAAAAAATGTTCAGCAGCACAAACTGATGTAATTGATAAACAATATTCAGTCAAAGTAACGAATAACATCTTTGAAAAATCAACATTTTCTACTGAAATGTGAGGTCAAGTATGAAATAGTGGACAAACAATAACTTAGTGGGACGAAACGTAAAAAATGGCTTTATATCATCAATAAATATTGTTGGAAAATGGTTCCGAGTTCGAACTGTGTTTGTGGTTTTTATACATATAATAACTCGGACGGACATATTGTATTCATTTCTAATACAAGCTTATTTAAATATATTCAAATATTTAGGCGCTGAGAGCTGATTATGGATACGAGCTTGTAGTCTTATTATACAATTTCGTGCACTGAGAATTACATCATAATTTTCCAAAAGTACCAAATCAGAAAACGTTTAAAATCTTTCCTTAGGCTGGATAGTGCTCAGATCATCAATCCAGTAATAAAACACTTTGATTTCCAGTGATGATAAATATACATTTGTAAAACGGTCTTTAAAAATTTCGGATGTCAACTTTCCTGAATTCGATGCTGAAATATTGGATGATTTGCTGAAATATTGGACCGAACTAACCTCCAGATTCTTTTACTACAATTAATAAGATTGGTGACAGCTTTCCTATTGCTGATGAGCCTGGCGGAATAGAATAATTGTGCGCTGTTGCAAAAACAAATTGCAGAATTGCAGGTAATTCTTTAGATCCTCGAGTAATTAAAGTTCGATAGGAATGCAGTTTTAAATAAAATCCACTTTCGTCGTAGTTATAAATATTTTCTGGAAAGAATATCTCAAAAATGGGCTTAATATTAATCACAAATGTCAAAGCTATTTCTCCAAGTTTGGTAGGATCTGTGCCATATGATATGATATGATGATACAATGTTATATCTCCTTTCAAAATTAGATATCCATTTTTAAAATTACTATTATTATTAATAATTGTTGGCGTGGGTTCGAATCACGCCCAGGACATGGCGATTTATCCCTCTGGGTACCAGTGGTTGAGATAATTCCACTGACAAGAATTGTACTTGTGAAACCACTGGGATATGTTGCACAGTAATAATTTCATGTCAAAAATTGTGGCTGACTAGCAACCCTAATTTCCTTCCGCCTAAGCGTTGTGCTGTGTTGTGTGCATCATAGGGTTGTCCCCTGAGCTTAGACAATACCTTAAAAACTAATTTGCTTTCTTTGTTATTAGGAGGTCTTAATGGTTCATCGTTAAATGATGATAAAAGCAATTTAGGAGCATTACCGAGTATTATATTTTATATTTTTAAAATACCATTTGGGACTTTATAATTTATGCGCTTTACAATGAAGTTTATTGCAAATGTTTCGCTTTTTACAGTATAACTAATCAAAATCTTAACCACAAAGATAATTATGTTTAGATTCAAGCATCACTTTTTGAATTGTAAAACCACACGGCATAAAAGTAGAAAAAATATGAATTTCTTTTAATTGTCGGTTTGCAACCCCCGTATCTCCGGAAAAATTTCTGATGACTTTTAAATTAGTTTTACAATCCCAAACCGCAAACGTCGACTAATAAGTTACTTAATAATATAAATATTACAATTGCTCAATTATAATTAATTTAAAAAAAAATAAAATAAAGCCGTTTTATTAAATAACTTTTATCCAGTCACTAACCATTGACCCTTGACTAAGTAACTTTGTGCCGTTCGTGACGAAAGTGTGAAATTTTGGAAAGAGTTTTAGGGTAGTAAACGCGGATGGCTTTACATGGGGTTTTTTGATTAAGAATGAGTGAATGGAGAGCTTTCCGATGGTTTTTTAAGGTTTTGGAGCGGGGGTGGTAACTATCCCCCAGGGGGTTTGTCCAATTTGGGCCGTGTGTGATATCAAATTA
>QYTT01094422.1:0-13056 GCA_006980735.1 Dasypogon diadema
GCTTCTTTCTACTTCTTTTTTCTACTGGGTGGCTTTAGCAAATTCACTAAATTATATGTGTAATGAGTGACCAAGACACTATTATTCAAATTTACATTCCTTTAACTCTCAAGGAAGCCACTCATTACCGGTCATATGTGTGGCAATTGGGCAATACAAGCATTTCCTAGAATAATTCCTTTCAACATAACTCTTTCTCAATGTGGCACCCACTTTCTAAAATATGTGTCACATTTCGTGAAGTAAGGACAAACATAAAGTAAACGTATTGCCCAAATACCCCAATAAATTATGACATAGCATTGACATAAATAACAATTTCCTAATTGAGGAAACCACGCTGTGTCAGCTGGCACCAATTACCCGAGTAACAAACAACACGTGCTCGCCGGTATGTGCCATAACACGCCCCGACCAATGAGAGCGCTTGGACGAGTGCTTCGATTTTCTAGAGGCGGGGCCCAATGAATTCAGCGATACGTTCGCTGTAATGGCGAACGATCAGCTGAAAACTCGGAATCAATCGGGGAAGGGGATTTTCCTAAATGAATAAATATCTTTAGCAGTAAGTAAGTAAGTCAGTTAAGAGTTAGGAGTTAACAATTAACAGTTAACAGTTAAAAGTTAAGAGTCAAAGAGTCAAATAGTCAAGCAGTCAAAAAGTTAGGAACTTGCACTGAAAAAGTAAAAGTGAAGACAATTAGTATTTAATAGTGGAAAAAGTAGAAGGTATTAATTAATTAAAATTGTGAACAGTGAGTGAAAAGACGATAAGCGTGCTAAATTAAGATAACAGCAGACAACGATATTGACAAGAAAGTGAAATAATAATAAAGATTTTTAAAGAAGGAAGTTGAGTTTGAAGTAGTGAGGAGATAACGAAAGGGCTGGTGATCTTCTCGGAAGAAAGCACTCCCAGTCCCTGTTGTGGGAAAACGAGAAAAAATCAAAGAAAAGTCCCCCACAACATATGCGGTTAAAAGCACTAGTTCCACAGAGGTTATTAATTGCCTCAAAACATATTTCAATACTTACAGTAGGCCATCAAAAATCATCTCTCACCGCGGTAGTTGTTTTGCTTCGAAGGATTTTTCTTTACTTTTATAACTTTTGTTAAAATTTGAATATCGTGCATATAAAGGTGGCAACTCATTCGCCTCAAGCTAACGGACAGGTGGAAAGAGTAAATAGAATTTTAACGCCAAAAGGTAGAAGATAAATCAACCAAGAGTTGGCCATCAAATAAAAACAAAGATAACATACGGTGTGATCTGGATGAAATCAGGAGTAAGGCCGCCGAGGCAATGTCCAGATCCCAGCAATATAACAAAGAATATTACGATAAAAAACACAAAACCCCGCGTAAATATAATAAAGGTGATTTAGTTATGATTAGAAACGAAGATACAAATCCTGGCGTCAATAAAAAATTGCTTCCGAAATTTCGTGGACCCTATGAGGTGAGTTATGTATTAAAAAACGATAGGTATGTAATCAAAGATGTAAGCGGATTGCAGTTAACGAGATTACCTTATAAAGGTGTTTGCTGTGCATCAAATATGAGACCTTATGTCATGTAATTTAAAATCCTGGGAACTGAGCAGTTGTGTTGTAAAGTCCCCTAATCACATTACTTACCTCATGCTTTCCTATATTTTCCTAATCATCATATCACTTATTATTCTATGAATTGAATATCTTGCACCTACAATGCTGCAAATTCATTACTCCTCAAGTTATGCAGGCATGGAAGCTAACAAGTGAGTGCAGTTAATCGCAGCAAGTTAGTCGGGAGTCAGTCGTTGAGGTTAATTAAGTGCGCTGCCGTCTGCCGCGATCGCTAAGAAGTATCGATAGTAATAAAGTACTAGTTAAGACACGGTCGTTTTATTTAACAAATCCCCAAATAACACCATCATTACAGTTGTGTGACTAAAGAACTGAGGAAAAAATTAAAATTTATAGTAGAAAAAAAATATTTGATCAACTTACTAAAATTGTAATTAATAGTACTCGTATGACTGATTTATATGAGCTTGTATGATCTAGATATGTTTCGCATAAATATGAATAGTTTATTTGTATTTGTATTGTACCCATGGTATTTTCTACTTTGTAATTTTAAAGTTACTTGCGAGAAAGACTTTGAAAAGTGTTGTAATTACACTTTGTGTATTCGATGTTAGAAGATTTGACTATCATAATTAGTATGTTCAATATTTGAATTGTTCTGTAATATTTTTTATCATTGTTATGATGCATTAAAAAGACTGTAGTAGCTAATAAGAAGAAAGATTTATGTAGATAATCGGGGCGATTATATGTCAGTATGGCCGATTTGTAAGCGAAAAAATTGTTTTCTAATTTGCATGCCATTTTTTGCAACTCAGACCTGATAACGACACTATCATTTTGTGGTACCGTGCCCGTTATCGTCGATGCACTCGAAGCGTTGTATGGTCCAGACCAGTTATTAAAGAGCCATCATTTGAGTCGTTTGTTTTTTTTTCTATTCAATTCCCCGAGACCAGTAGTTTTTGTGTGTTTGGTGCGCTTACATCTTTAAGTTCATTCCTGAACATTGGTCCTTCGAGGGAAACGATCCAGTCTCGGCATCGCTGCCTGTGAGATACCGTTGCTGCTAGTTCCTGCTGCTGCTGGCACACATCCTATTGGCACATACCGTTGCTGCTGCCATCCACACGCTGCTGGCACACATCCTATGTGCCAACCATTACTGCTGCCTTTAACACGCTGCCGGTTTTTGCTGTTGCTGGCACGTACCGTTGCTGCTGCTCGTATTCACACTACTGGTACATAAATTGCCGCTGCCGATTCCCGTCGTTACTGCTAGTCACCATACTGCTATCACATATCTCAACTGCTGCAGCTGGCATCCATTCCTTTCCGTGTTATTGTGGTCATATTGCTGTTTCCCGTTCTGCTGTTCGTGTCACCTTTTACAAAACAGGAGCGCCTCATCTCTCACCACTGGACTTGGGTACGTTTTAAGCAGTTTTTAATTATCATTATATTCCTTTATTACATTATATTATAAGAAGTGTTCAAGTGATTATCGTGACAACATCTGTTCGTTTATCTAATATGAGTTCTGCACAATTGCCTTAGTTTCTGTGTGTTGTTCCAACTTTGTGTCTAGTTATCTCCATTGCAATAAATCTTGGTGACAATGGAAGCGTTAACGAAGCTTCAGACAAATTGCTATGAAAAACTTTTAAAAATTAAAACTAATTACAAAAATTATTTTAAAGAAGTAGAGACTTACTATGAAAATCTTAGGGAGATAATTCAGGAAAAGTTAGAAGTTTTAGAGGAGAAAGAGTGGATAAACCTTCCCTCTAATGATAGTAATACGATAATAAACGAAAAATTCGTACTACCCAATTAAATATACTTCTTTCTCAACCCAAACTAGAGCATGAACATGCAAATGGCATTCGGAAACTATACGATACTACCAAAGAATGTCTTCACTCATTAAATAATCTTGGTGTCCATACAACAACGTGGGCGCCTATAGTAACCCACATTATTCTCCAGAAACCTGACATTGACAGTCACAGACTTTATGAGCAAATGCTGGAAAAGCCAAGAGAAATACCAACTATTGAACGGTTGCTCCAATTTCTTGAGACAAGGTTTCAATCTTTAGAATTGTTGAAAGATTCAAAGAGAAAAGAAACACTATATTTTCAACAAGTAAACAAAGCTTTCGCCCCAAGTTACAAAACGCATGTTGGAATTACCAGCAAAAGTTTCAGTTGCAATTATTGTCAACAAAATCATAAAATTGATGACTGTCAGAAATTTTTAAATCTAAATTCTCAGGAGAGAAAGCAGTTCGTTGCAAAACGAAAACTTTGTTTAAATTGCCTCAGTCATAAGCAGACTGAAAAATGTCGCAGTAAATACAAGTGCAGTATATGTGATAACAAAGACTTGAGTATCTCCGAATCTGATGCAAAAAATAAACAAGAGGGCAATGTTCAAGAATTGCAAAGCGTTAATAACCGCCATATCCTGCTGGCTACTGCTCCAGTAAAAGTTCGCACCCGTGATGGAAAATCCGAATTATTACGTGCACTCATAGACACGGGATCTCAGGCTACATTTGTTTCTGAAGGTGCAGCAAACCTTCTAGCGTTGCCAAAGTTTAAGAAGTTGAAGTATCGGGACTTTGCGCAACCAAACCTGAAAGGTACGACATAAGGTCTACTTAGAGCTTGCCCTTCGATTCCCCTCTAATTTCTCACTAAAAACAGAAGCCCTTGTACTTCCACAATTAACTAAACTGCTTCCCAGCCAAAAAATTGAAAATAATTTAAACTTAGATAGCTTTCATAATCTATTGTTAGCTGATCCAAATTATAATACCCCGGCACCGATTGATGTTCTAATCGGAGCTGACGTTATTAGTGACATAATTGGAAAAGAAATTATCAAATGTCAGGGTTTATTGGGACAGCAAACTGAGCTGGGGTGGATTCTTCTGGGGTAAGTCTCGTCTCAGGATAAAAAGCAAACTAAAATAACATGTATGGTATCCCAGCCGGATCTCGACAAAACTTTAAAGAGGTTCTGGGCGTTGGAAAATACTGAGTCAAATGAAGTTTCAACAAGCAAAGAAGACGAAGTCTGCGAAAATTATTTTATAAAAACGCATAGGCGAAACGAAGACGGTACATATACCGTCAAAATCCCTTTCAAAGACAATGTAGATCAACTCGGTGAATCGAAAAAAAGAGCGATGGCCAGATTATTACAGAATGAGAAAAGATTTGAAAGTCATAAAAGGTTAAAAATAGATTACCAGAATTTTATGGAGGAGTATATTAAATTAAAACACATGATTCCAATAAAACCAGGCGCAGGCGGTGGATATTACCTACCACACCAAGCAGTGCTGAAAGAAAGTAGCACTACCACGAAGTTGCGTGTTGTATTTGATGCGTCTTCAAAGACTTCAAGTGGGCTTAGTTTAAATGATACAATGTATGCAGGTCCAAAGCTACAAAAAGATTTAACAAATGTAATTCTACGATGGAGGCTACTTCGTTATGTCTTTACCGCCGATATTGAAAAGATGTACCGGCAGATCAGAATTCATGAGGATGATCAAAGTTATCTTAGAGTACTTTGGAGATCGACAGTTAACGAACCTGTAAAAGAATATCAGTTAACTACAGCAACTTATGGTCGGCAGCAGCCCCATTTTTAGCAATGCGTACACTTCAACAACTAGCTGAAGATGAAAGAGACAATTACCCGGTTGCATGTGAAATCTTAAATACTACTTCTTAAATCTTAAATAATACTTCTACGTTGATTGATGTGCTTACTGGAGCAGATACACTTCGAGAAGCTAAACTCTTGCAAAAAGATCTGACATCCTTACTCGCTACAGGTGGATTTAAGCTCCGAAAATGGACATCCAATCAAGCGGCACTTATAGAAAACATCCCCGAAGAGTACCTACATCGAAAAGAATCCGTTCCATATTCATGATGGAGGATCAGTCAAAATACTTGGCCTTCACTGGTGTCCTGCCAGTGATTCATTTCAATTTCAAGTAAACCGTTCAAATTCCGGTTCAAAATCCACGAAGCGTACAATTCTGTCCGATATAGCCAACATTTTCGATCCTGCAGGTTGGCTTTCACCTATAGTTATTCGGGCCAAGATATTGATGCAAGTGTTATGGGCTAACAATTTAGAGTGGGACAAAGAATTACCACCAAATATTTTACAAGAATGGGATAGCTTTAAAGAAGAACTTAAATTGATAGAGAAAATAAATATTCCACGTGGGGTCAAGTGGCGAAACAGTTCCCAACAACGGGAGATTCACGGTTTCTGCGATGCATCAGAGAAAGCGTACGCAGCCGTCATTTATATTCACAGCCAAAACAAAGGCAGCTCTTATCAGAAGGCAAACCTCACTTCCAAGATTAGAACTGCGCGCTCCCTCCAAATTAAAAAACCACCCATTATGGTGGACGGGTCCTAAGCGGTTGGCAGAACCCAATGAGAGTTGGAAAAATACCATCACTCCTATAACACCTCACCTAAAATTAAGTATGGACGAAGCCCCTGTAATCCTCTCCAGTACAGTGCGCACCTTTGCCATACTTAATAGATTCTCAGACCTAGTGCGACTTGTTCGTGTGTTAACTTACTGCAGAAGATTCTTAACATTTGAGCACAATACAGGCCGCCTACAGGCAGATGAACTAAACAGAACACTCAAAACATGCATTAAGGCGGTCCAGAATGAAAACTTTTCATGTGAAATAATGAGACTATCACACAATAGAGAGTTACCTAAAACCAGTAAATTAATATCACTAAATCCCTTTTTAGACAATGAAGGCTTTCTCCGATTAGGAGGTAGACTTGAACATTCAACCTTGCCATTCAGCCAGAAACACCCCTTAATTTTACCTCATGCTCACTATTTGTCAAAACTATTAATTAAAGACGCACACCAAAAGTTGTTACATGGCGGTATTCAATTAACATTAGCCTATTTGCGGACAAGATACTGGATAATAGATGGTCAAAGCTCAGTCAGATCCGTCATTCACTATTGCACTAATGAATTTTAACTTTCATCATTGTTTTGTGTGTGTGTTCCGATAAATTATCCATGATTCCATGATAGAACTTACTTTGATTAAATGATGAAAGGCATTTGAGTAATTTTGCAAGTGGCAAGCTGTATTTCACAAGTGAAATTAGTGTAAAAGGAATTCGAGAGTCTTTTTAGTATATTCTGTGCATTTATATCCGCCTAAAAAGTATCTCACTTTTTTTTGAAAATTTTTAGTTATGTGTGTGTTGGAGTAGCAAACTTTTCAGGAGGCACGCACACAGTAGTAATATACTGTTGGAAATACTCAACAACTGTGAGTGTTAGCCGCTGTCTTGCATGAGTGGTCGGTCTGGGTCTGTGGTTTTGTTGGTGTTCGGTTTATTGTTTCCTTGGTGTGGGTTGCATAAGTGTTGTAATTTCGATTCTAATCGCCTAGGTTTATGCACTTTACAGTGCCGGCCGATATTTGCTGCCCATTTTTGTTCGCAAGTTCTGTTTCGATTTTGTCACGAGTTTCTATTTTGACTTTTTTCGCGGGTTTCTATCCTGTTCTAATTGAATTTTCTTTCTTGACTTTTTTTGTGGGCTTTAGATTTTAGACCTTATGCTGTGATGGCGGTTTGTTAGGCATGCTCGGCTGTTTTCACGGATTATCCGATTAATTGCGACGGCGTATGTGGTGGCTCATTTCATGTGAAGTGCTTAACCCCTTCCGGTAAAATGACGAGTCTAACTCGTCATTCGTTTTTCATGCCATATCGCACAATGACGAGCTACACTCGTCATGCATACTGTTGAATATGATAATTAATTTAGTTTAAAATTTCTAGTGTACTGAATTTGGCAACACCTTTTTTACTTGTGGAAATATCACAGATCCTATCACATATTGTTTACCGTTAGAATTTCTTGGTACAATTTACGGCCGAATTGTTGTTAGTCGGTAAGATTTTACTCTTGTAAAAATTTAGTGTGAGCATCGGTCAATATATATTTCTGTAAAGGAAAAACGTGTTGTATAGTAAATACCATAATGGATAAGAGTTTTGCAGACTATGAAGGTCAAGGTGATTGGAGCGATTATGAAGAAACAGAAGAAATAAGTGTACACTTACCCGATACTGATAACGAAGATAATGATAGTGAAATATTACCAAGAAAGCGAAAGCGAAAAAAGAAAACCTACTAAGAGGTGCCGTGTGTGTTACAAGAATAAAATTAGACGTGAGACTCCCTGGCAGTGTAAAAATTGCAGGATTCCTTTGCACTTACCAGAGTGTTTTGAAGACTATTATTATTATTAGTCGCTTGAAGACTATTAACCATACACCTTATTAAAGTTTTGCTCTGATTTTTTCTTAATTTTACCGTTTTTAATGTCATTTAACAATATGTAAAAATGAATATTAATTAAGAATATGTAAGAATTATAAAATGAAACAAGTTTTTTTAAATAAAAATTAAATGATTATTTCATGCACACTTTTTCATTATTAAAACGTACCGGAAAGGGTTAAGGCAGGGGCGCACGACCTGCGCAGAGTGCGCTAGTATAAAGCCATGCCATGTTTTACGGTTGATGAGAGATTTAGTTATAGATCTCTTACGGGCGACCAATCCCTGATTGCCGACAAGATGGGCGCTATCTCATCAAATCTTGGTGGGCTATTGGTCCTTGCTGATGACATGGCTGGCCTTGGTGGTAAGATGAACGCACTTCTCAGCAGGATGGACGGTCTTAACGCTAAGGTAACTATGTTGCTTGACCGCTCTCACGAACTGTCGTCCGGTCTCCGCTCGTTGTCCAGCATACATGACCTTTGCACATCCGTGAACGGTGTTGAGTCCATGACGTCTCCGCGATCCGCCATTCCCAGTGGGGTGATGCCTATCTTGGAAGACATTAGGCGCGGTGTCAGGCATATCAGGGACGAGATAGAGATTGCCGTCGGCCGCGATCCCGCTGGTTCCCTCGCCTCTGAACTGCGCGCCTTGGCGCGGACTGGCGTACTTTCGACTGGTTCTGGGTCGCTGTTGGCTGCCTGTGGGCTCGGTGAGCTTTCTGAGACTCTTCCCCCGCACTCGACCGCGGCTGCTGATGGTTCTCCTGCGGTCCCGAATCCTGCCTCCCCCTCTCCTGCCACCCTATCTCCGGACTTCTCTGCTCCTGTTTCCCCTGTTCCAATCTATCCTACTCCGGTATCTCTTGCTCCTGCTCCAATCTCTCCTAATCCGGTCTCTCTTGCTCCTGCTCGTGCAGGCGCAGTATCGTTGTCGGCGTCTGTATCGAGGGGTGCGCCTGCGAGCGCTGGAGTTGTTTCTGGGCCGGGGGATGCTTCTGGGCCCGCTTTGGTTGCTGGGTCGGATGTTTTGTTGAGGGTGGCTAAGCGGCCGAGATCGTACTTTGTTTCGAGACTTAACCCAACTACATCGGCTGGCGACGTCTTGGATTATGTCCGAGCTAGGTGCGGTGTTGACCCTTCCGTCTCAATCTACTGCAAGCTTATCAATTCGCGTCATTCCCGCGGGCTGGTATCCTCATTTAAGTTAGCAACTACTCCAGCTGTTTTCGATTTAATTTCCTCATCAGACTTTTGCCCTGATGGTGTCGTTGCGCACGAATTCCTTCCATTGCAGTTAAGCTGACCCATGGGAGGGATCGCTAGTACCAATTCAGATGCAAAAAAGTAGGAACGCTTTCCCTTAACTATCAAAATGTAAGGGGAAAAAGAACTAAAACCCGAGATGTTTTGCAGTCTTCGCTCTCGTGCTTCTTTGACGTCGTTGTGTTGACTGAGACCTGGCTACACCATGGATTGTCTGAAGCTGAAAGTTTTGACCAGTCCTATGCTCTGTTGACGAAATTATTCTTCTTGGTGACTTCAATTTACCCAATGTTCAATGGGTATATAATGAAGATGACGACGGCTGCCTCCCCGATGGCAACTTCTCAACCAGGGAAAATCAATTTCTAGATGGACTTGCTTCCATGGTTTTATACCAGGTGAATAGTGTCCCGAATGCTTTGGGGATGCAGCTAGATCTCATTTTTTCCTCTGACTCAAGTAACATATTGGTTGAACCTAGTTCAATTGTTCTATGAACTGTCGATTCCTATCATCACCATCCACCGAGATGGCAAAAACCTCACACGTTATCATCTGCAGTAAATCTTGTAATGGAGGAATTCAACCCCAGCGCGGAGGAATGGGAAATCTATAAGAAAAGACTAAATTTCTATTTCGAGGCTGCAGGAATCACCAGCGAGACCCAAAAAAGGTCCATATTACTAAACTGCATTGGATCGTCAAATTATAAATTATTACGGGATCTGTGCCATCCAGCAAAACTGGGAGAGGTCCCGTTCGATAAGTTGTGTAATCATTTATCTGCACACTTTACTCCAATATTAGTCGTCTTTAAAGAACGGAAAGTATTATACGCAGCAACCAAAGGCGAACAAGAAAGTGTAGTGGAATGGTACGCTAAAATAAAACGACTATCCAGTATCCACGAACTGTAAGTTTGGCAAGGTATTGGAGAGCATTTTGTTGGACAAATTTGTGACAGCATTCGAGGGCAAAATCTTTGACAAGTTATGTGAGGAAGACGTAATTTTGACACTCATCAAGGCACTGGAGCTGGCGCAGAAATTCGAGAACACATTGGATAATTCAAGGGTCAACGTGATTTATAAAGAAAAAGCTCATCGACAGAAGAAAACAACACAGAAACTCAACCAAGGGAAAGAAGAAATGTCGAGCAGAGATAAACGGAAGGCATGCTATAGATGTGGTAAAGTAAACCACCGTCCTGAGGTATGTAAATTTAAATTTGCTAAGTGTAATAATTGTAAGAAAACGGGACACATAGCCGCCGCGTGCAAAATTCAAGTAAAGCTCACTACATTAACGCAAATCATGACGTGAAATTGGATGAGTATAGTTCAGATTCCAGTGGGTGTGCAATGTATAGAATAGACGTAGAGGCAGATAACGGTCCATATAAAATACAAATTAAATTGAATAGAGCAGAAATATGTTTCGAGTTAGATTCAGGGAGTATCTGTAATTCCGGTAAAAGTTTTTGATAAATATTTTAGCAAGAAAGCCTTGAAAAAGTGTAATAAAAATTTAACTAGCTTCTGTGGCAGTGCAATTGAAGTGCTGGGATCATTTGATGCCGATATCATCTACGAAAACAATAAAGGCAAACTCACGTTTGTAGTAGTTAATACTAACGGTCCTCCTTGGTAGAGATTTTTTCAAAAGGTTCCGTATATCTTTCGCACAAGTTAATAAAATAAATAATCCAATCAAGTTAGATGCATTATTACAAAAGTATGCCTCTTTATTTGAAGATAAATTAGGTAAATTAGAAAATTTCAAAGTACATCTCGAGATGAATGAACGCGTTAAGCGTTTTTCATAAACCGAAGACAATACCTTTCGCGTTTAAGGAAAAAGTCGAGATTGAATTAAAGAAACTAGAGGAATTAAACGTTATTACTCCCGTAAAGTCAAGCGAATGGGGTACGCCTCTTGTACCTATATTAAAACCCAATGGTTCCATTAGAGTATGTGGTGACTACAAGGTCACAATAAACGCCCATTTGAAAGATTTCAAATATCCTATTCCCAGAATAGAGGATCTTTTCGCGTCCCTTCAAAATGGCGTCTACTTTTCAAAATTAGATATTTCTCGTGCTTATAACCAACTAGAACTAGATGAAGAATCAAAGAAAGTATGTGCATGGAGCCGCATAAAGGGACATACCTAATGAATAGAATGCCTTTTGGCATTAAGCCAGCCTCGGGGATTTTCCAGATGGCAATTAAAAAGTGTTTACAGGGTATAACCGGTGTTGTAAATTTTATTGGCGATATTTTAGTGACGGGAAATAATGAAAAGCAACATTTAGAAAATTTGGAAAGGGTTCTGGGCCGATTATCGCAATCGGGTTTAAAACTAGAAAAAAAAACAAATGTAATTTCTTTATGGAGTCTATTGAGTATCTCGGTTATAAGATTGATAAAAATTGCCTTTCAAAAACTAAAAATCGAATTCAATTAGTTCTAGAGGCACCAAAACCTACAAACGTCAGCGATGTCAGGGCGTTTATCGAACTTGTAAATTATTATAGTAAATTTATACATAATTTTTCAAATATAATGATTCCCTTATATCATTTATTAAAGGACAATAAAAAATTTGTCACGTGGCCTTCGATGAAATAAAAAAAAAACAGATGACATCTGATATAGTCTTAATTCATTACAACCCTAAGTATGAGTTAGTTCTAACTTGTGATGCTTCCGATAAAGGTATCGGCGCGGTTCTTGCCCATATCTTACCAGACAAAAGCGAGAAGCCCATAGCATTCACATCTCGAGTATTGAGCAAGGCTGAGCAAAACTACAATGTTATACAGAAAGAAGCACTAAGTATCATATTCGGTTGTAAAAAATTCTATCAATATTTAATCGGTAGAAAGTTTAGATTAAGAACAGACCATAAACCCCTACTGACAATTTTTGGGGAACATAAGGGAATTCCTCAAATGGCCGCTAGTCGGATGCAAAAATGGGCCTTTGTAAAGCTTCTTTTATTGTCACTTAGGTTCGCCAAGACCAACCTAGCGAACAGCCTAAAAATATGCAAATCATCTTTTATCTTCAGGCGCAAAATTTATGCAGCCAACAAAATTTATTTGGCGCAATATATGCAGCCATTCTTACCAATGGACCTGCTGTCCAGATGTAAAATTTCCTCTGGCGCTAAGAGCAGCCTTCACCTCTAAGTAGAATTGGCGCTGGAGAGCTGCCGATATTGGGAATGAATGCTAGGCGCTAAAGAGCAGCCGATAACTTGATTTAAGGCGCAAAGTTTGCAGCCGTAATTAAAGAAGCAAAAGACAGATATGAACTCCCTTGTTAAAACTCTGCCTCTGTCTGATTTATTTTCCATTCAATCTATACATACAAATTTCTAACTTAATGTTAACCTACTTAACCTACTTACCAGATTACAAACTTGTAAGAATGCAAGCACATATTGCTGCATCATGAGAATTACTCATCCATTGCACATGGTGACATGCATTAGGTTTACGTCACCCAATGTTCACAAACCTCAACTGGGTGATTGCACCTGATATGCAAAGAATGAATAATTCGTTGTTCTCATTCCCTAATTATGATTCATTTCTCTAAATGCATTGAATAAATTTCTCTAAATGCATTGAATACTTTACACCTTTTATTTGTCAAGTTTTCATTAAAAGATTGAGCACGTAAAAAGCGCCCTAAAGCAGACTTTAAGCAACCAATCGAAAAAAGTGAAAACTCTTATTTAAATAATATTCAACAAACATCGGACATCATATAAGACTGGCTGGCCGTAAAGCGGGAAAATAAAATATGGTCCAAGGTATTAGAACACGT
>QYTT01094423.1:0-11671 GCA_006980735.1 Dasypogon diadema
TTATGAATAACGGAGTTTTCGCTTCGTCTTGTACATCATTTATTAGAAAAAATTGACGAAGCCTATCTTCATATGACTTAAAATTGCTTCCAGGAAGGAAAGGTTCAATATTTCCCACTAAGGGCGCCATTTTCTGCGTTCAGATTTTCTAATTTCGTACTTACTCCAACTTTTTAATCCTCGTCGCCAACTTATTATATTTGTGGGGGCAAACAAAACAACTCGCGTTACTTATTGACTTTATTTATACATTTTTACTTTGTTTCAGACTCACTTTTGCCTTACAAAAAACCTCACGTTCACTATCTAAAAGCGGGAGAGACAGCAGCGTCAGCAAGAACGTCCTTTGACAGACGGTACACAAAATCGTACTAGAATTCATATAGAATTTGTAATAGACACAACAGCGGAGACCTTTAACACCCCAGGAGGGCCACACCCAGCGTTGAAGCCACCCTGTGGATCTAGAGAAACAGAGCGAGAGGGAGAAGGGATGCCGCTGAGTATTGAAGATTGAAGATAAATATTAATATTGGTGGGAATCAGAAGAAAATTGGTTGCTCTGACGTTTTACAGAAATATATAGCACTAGTTTGATAACACTTTATATAGCACTTACACTTCAAGCGGAACCATACAAATGATATCTAGAACCAAAGAGCAAGCAAACCACGCTCAGGACAACAAAATCGAAGAGCAAATAAATCGAAACCAGCCACACATTTTTCGATATTTTCAAGTCCAAATACAGCTAAACAAACTTCAATAACAGCCAGTTTAACATATTAGCTTTTGCTAACAATTAATTATGTAGACATATAGGGTTTCATATATATAAAGGTCACATTTAATACATTAGCTGCGTTTTTTATTCTAATTTATATGGAAATGCCAAAACTTACGCTGAACCAGATCCCTATGTAAGGCATAGACGAAGCGAATCCAGTCATTGAAGGCTACATTCAGCTTTCTTTGGCAGTTGGAATCTAGCTTTAAAAGAAAAAAAAATACTGCCATATACACAGGAAAAGGAATTGCGTAAATTTACAGCTTTTCAAGTGCACTAATAAAAGTTTGGGCATGAGTTGCAGTTAGACAATTGTGATTATAGTTATGGATGCCCAAACTTTTATTAATTTTAATTAATTTTTTTCATATATTACATTTTTTCATTCATATTATAATACATGGAGGACTTGAAAAAAAATGTACATAGCTTGTTAAGTCATAATATTATCCTGGCTTTCAATTACGATGGCACGCATAGAAAAAAGAGGGATTTAAGATGTATAGCGGAATTAACAGTCTGTTTTATATTAACATAAATTTTCTTCTATAAGATCCATTCTAAATTTATAATATTATTTATATTTTTTCGGAGCCATCAGGGGCAACTGACTTACAAAAGATAATTACGTTGTGCAATTAAAAAAGGTTTTTAAATCTGGCAAGGGACTATATTACAAAAACAAATCAGACAAAAAAAGATAGATCTCCGAAAATTTGGACCGTCTACATCAGCTGAAGCAAGGCCATCCACATCAGAAGAAGCTGGGTCATCAGGAAAAAAATTTCTTATATTTTGTATCCTTATCTCCGTGGTCTCAGCTCAGCCTCCTTCGGGTCCCGTTACCACCATCATTATCGTGTTTGTCTCCCTGCTCCGCTGTTTCATTTTCGCACTGATTTAAAAAGCACTTTTAACCATTTGTTCCTACATTTTTCTACCCTGCATCAAAAGTAAAAAGCAAATAACCTTCGCGGTTTTCAATATAACTGAACAGGCTCTTTGGTTTGAAATCTTTGACGTTGTCACTTTTTTTTACTCTAATAGTGATTTTAAAATAATCTTTAGTTTCTTGTAATTCGTTTTTTACTATTTCCAACCTTTTGTTTACTACTTATTATAATTCTTTAAATAGTGCTTTATCCTCCTCTGCGTTTGCCTTCAAGAGGTCACGGATCTCACACTTTGCCTTTTTTGAGGGCCATGGGACTGGAGAAGTTTTTTCGTTTTGAAAAATGTTTTCTGACTTCAGCAGACTCTAAACATCCATCACGTCGAAGTATTCGCTTTCGCAGTCGAGAAAATTCTTCTTTTTATGCATTTGTATACCTCCGAATTTAATTTTTTTTTTGAAAATTTCATCTTTTTTCCCACGGGATAGACTTCTTCCTCCTTCTAGCATTAGATTATTTTTCATGTTCCAACCGCACTTGAAGTGATAATTTTTTCCTCTCATCAGTTCACTTCTTTCGCTGCAAGTATACACGATTAATGGATTTTCATGCAATTCATGAAATAATGTACTTACGAATTAATGGGCCGTATTATGAGTGTCGATTGAAATCGACTCCTCAATAAAACCTAAATTAAAAAATGTGCAAAAGCTTTTGTTGTTGATTCCAATTAATTATCATTAAAGGATCAGATTTTCCTAATTTTTCCTAAACTCTTTGTCCTAAGTTTAAATATATTGACTTGTCGATTTCAATCGACAGTCGACAATCGACACTCATAATACGGCCCATTATTCTTCATCTTTTAAATATAAAACACGAAAATCTCACAAATCGACTTAGGTTATGTCGTTTTCGACATTGCAGTGAGAAAAACTGCGACTGCGCCTTTTGCTTATTCTTGACACAACGGGTACTGTCGGTCGCATTACATTTTGGAATCATAGAAATAATAGCACACAGGAACAGCGACTTTTTGTGATGGAAGCAAGGCCTTTGTGTTCACGTAAAACGTGGGTAGTATGAGAGAGTGGCTATTGTAAAATTTTAATAGGAAATACTGTACATGTAAAAAACGAAATAATTTCCTGTGTTCCATCGCAAATCTTATAAAAACTCACAATGTAAACTCGCCTGACAAACAATTCCGCTCCATGTATAGGAGGAGGATTAATTCGACAATCTGATGCCGAACATTTTAAACTGTGCAAATTAATAAGTTTTATCACTGCATGCGCTACAAAGCACTTTAAAAAGAAAACTTTACGATCTTATTCTTGCATTGCCTTCTCTTTACGGATTAGCTTAATTATTTTTTTAATAAACTTAAATTTACGCAGTTCGAACGTACAATCTCAATCTTAACTTCCGCCTATCTTTACTGTGTTGCATTTTACTTTTATTTTCCTGCACACCCCCCTAGTGACGCCACTGCACATAATCTCTTAGTAATATCTACTTCCTTTTCCATCAGTTCAACTAATTCCCCCATTTGGTTCTTACTTGTCGTAACCTTTGACCTGCATCAGAAGGTGAAACGGCAATAATAATTTGCTTATTAAGTTTAATAAAAACTATTAAAAACTTGCCTTTTATTGATATTGATAACCTGACTACTGAATCGACACTTCGCTTACGTAGCACTTTACAATAGTCGATTATCGAAGGATCATCGACAATCACAATGCGAGCCACACATCTATGGATTCTGCTCCAATGTGTTCAATTTAATTAAACTGCGCCAAACAAATATATAACCCTCACATTTGTGCAAGCAATATTACTCCCCACAGTAGCGGTGTAATTACGTTTACGACTTCTCTACAGAACTCCAGACTAGTCATAGCAACTGAGTATGAATGTCAGGTCACTACTAAACGAAGCGAAGCTTTTGAATTGAATTTTATGTTTATTTCTAAATTACTAGACAGGATTTCATTCTGTAGGGTTGCAATAGCGGGGCAAATAGGCATGTTCTAAGATTAGCGAAAAAATACCACTTTTATTGGAAATGTTTATTTATACTAAGCCTAAATAATTAGAGCAATTTGTAAATTGGCTAAACTATACATAGCATAATTAAATATATATATATATTATTTTTTATCTATCTTCTATGAAATTATTTTTTATACATTTAATATCGTTTTTAGTTTGAAAATAGAAAATGCTGAACCATAACGCGCTTTCGGATTAAAATAAGGAACACAACAATAGAATAAAAAATTGAGGATTTGTACATGAGCGAGGCTAAGCCACCTCAGGATTTTTTAGCCAATGCTGTTTTATTTTTTTCATCGCTTTTAAAATAAAAGCAAAATAAATTCGAGAAAATAATAAATTTATCTACTTTTTATAAAATATAAATTTCACATTTCATGTACAGATTTGCGTTAAAATACAAAATAATTTGTCAATGTGTAGTTTCAAGATTTTCTTTTATTCTAAATAGTTTACACTTTTTTTTTGGTATTATGTTCTTGTATCTTTTCGTTCCAATGGTTCTAGTTGATCCATGTTGGTATTATCACAGTATCGAGTTTGATAAATTCTCTCACGATGCTTTCTATCTAAAATAGGATTTAAAATGTCTGCCAAGTTTTCTATACGTCGTTGAAATCTGTCACGATCCCGTGCATACATGTCCCAGTGACCCCTTCGTGAAGCACGATACGCATAATTCCATACATACATCATATGAACTTCGGGTTTAAGGTTGAAGCGAACCTGTGAATATAAGCGAAAATACATATAAGTAACACGATATAAGAAGTAAAATAAAAATAATTCTCTACTGGAAAAAAGGTAAAAAAAATGCGTCTAACTCTTGTTTTCTTACGCATCTAGATGCACGACAAAATACTAACGAACCTAATTTTTTTCTTAAATAAAAAAGTCAACACATAAATTTCTCACTACTCTTCATTACGCCTGCTTAAATGTAAATTTCATCAATATTACACTAAAATGTAAATTTCATCAATATTACACCTAAAACATTTTTTATTACATTTATTTTATTTTATTTTCCCTGTCCGGCGAGGGCCCGCCTTAACCCATTCGAGACAGCCCATATTTTTGGAGAGCTTCCCCAGAATCCAAAATTTTTTTTTTGCTTTATATTGACCATTTTTGATAAAAAAAAAACATGTTTGCAATAGAAATTAGTCGCTTTGTAACTCCCTTCGTACAAATAAGATGATTGCACACCGTGTGTGCATGTAGCTCCTCTGAATATTTTTATTACGAGGAACGGATTGAACACCAGGTGTGCAATGCAAAATAAAATAAAAACACATTATTAAATTGAATAAAGTTTATTCCTAAAGTAGTCAGATGATGATAACATTTCGGTTCTTTTTTCTCTTTACTGCAAACAATAAATCATCACCTTCACTATCACTGCTCATTTTCTGCAATCCTGATGGTCCTGGCTGTGGGTCACTCATTTTAGGGGCTAAATTGAAACCAACATAAAATTTTATTTTTACGCACTTCTAAGATAATTGTTATTTTAAACCAGTCTTGTCCTGACCGCTGCTTTTTCCATACTGACTGATAATTGCAATTCACTATCACTGCACACACGGTGTGCAACCGGTCTTTTTGGCTCGGAAATGCATTGCACACACGGTGTGCAGTTGGTCTCGAATGGGTTTTAAGCACCATTGGAGTAATTCAAGAGCTTCTAGCCAACAAGATATCATCGGGAGGACGGGGACCGATTGATCGGAATGACCAACACCCGGCTTCCCCTCATAATTTGTACACCCTGTTTTCTTCCCCCTATGTAATGTATTTTACTTTCTCCCTCTATTCCTTCCCCTAGGGCACGAATCCCTTTTTATTTATGGGTTCGAAGGCGATGGCGGCTCACAATACTAGCCAGCAAGCATGCTAGCTGACACACGCCTCTCTGAGCTTCTTCGGAATGGAGAAAACACCTGGTCGGACTGAGTTGACTATGAGGATTCGTGGGAGCAACTCCCACAAAGTCTGAGGGAAATTTTTCTGGCTTCCCGCAGTCTCTCATCAGTGCTGAGTATGCAGTTTGGAAGAGGCTCTCACGCTCAGCCCAAAAGGGACACTAACATCCGCCTCACACTCGTAGCAAGCCTTGCAAGGTTTAGTTCAACAAGAATTATCAGATATGGATAAATCTGAGGGGATTTCAAATAACGTTGAAGAACAATTGGAAAGTGATATTAAGCAGAGCAACTTATCAAACGTACAATCTAATTTACAATCAAAAACTGCAACACCCTAAAGTGGGAAAAGAAGAATTATTATTATTTACATGTCTCTCATACGTCTACCGAACACTCCATCTCGATATAATAGCAAATTGTATGATAGTAAATAAGTTTGAGCAAATTCGCAACTATTTGCAATATAACGACAATAACTAATTGTGGCGACACATTCACTAAACGCAACTCATCGCGCTCATTTCATAGATTATTTTCTAGGAGTAACCTAGAGTAAGTATAGAATGGCTCTAATGAAGAGAAACTTAAATCTGCTTACACAACGAAAGGGAACGAGCTCAGAAAATCAACAAATGTACCGGCAGTTAAGCTCATTGACAGGAATCAGTCTTCTACAATCGTCGGTAGCTATAAAACGAAGGAATTAGGGCAATTGAGCTTGTTTTTTAAATTCATTGCTAACCAACTGACGAGAGTCAAACTAAATATCCTAAGGCAGCCACACATTAACTTCCATCAGTACAAACTTCATAACTCACTTAAATACAAAAAATTTCACAGTATCTCGAAGTTCTGTAATTTGCCAAACTACATCAGTACATGAAACAGAATTTTCCATTGAAACCTCACAAAAGAGTACAAAAAAACCAACAATGAAATGCAAAGGATCTAGACCCACTGTCAAATGTAGTGGTAGTCCGATTGTGAAGGACAATATCTCGAAATCAAAACTAAGGATTGTATTTTGAGAGTAAGTGGTATAAGCTTTGTTGTTTGTTGGCTTATTTAGCACACAATGGAAAATACAGCTTGGAAACCGTACCCGTAATAGAATTACAAAGTTCTACAAACAAATTTTTTTTTTATATTAAAATTTACATGTGACACGTTTCACCTGACTTAGGCTTATCAAGCATCTACTAACCAACAATGACCAAACAGAATGATTTATTGCCTTTAATGTTGGACCTAATACTAGAATACGGTAACTATATGTACACTTCGTTTCAAAATATTATCCCTATATGTGTGTGTTTAAAATTTTCAATTTGATCATTCACCAAATATGTGCCTTTTTCTCTTTCTCTCTGTATCTCAAAAATTTCGTACCTGTCTAAGATTTTTTAAATTAACTTTAGGTTATTAGAGAATACAGTGTGTCCTTTATTGTGCTCAGACAATGTCTTGCGCATTTTTTAAGAAATTCCTTTAATATAAGGGATTTTTCTCCAGATTTTTCCCTCGCATATTATAGACGGGTATACTAATATATAATAGAATAGCTCTTTACTTATAGATTATAGGAAAACCTATGTATATGGTCTTAAAATAATATGGTAAATCTCTCAATATTGCGCGTACAAACTTACGTTTGCAGTTGGAATGTGTGGGAGAACATGTTTTCAACTACAATTTTAAGTTTGTTTTTTATAATTTTGGGTTTGTTCTTGTAATAAAATATTTTATTTATTTCAAACATGAAAGCTTTCAATAATCGCTATCTATTTTCACGTAGAAGACTGAAGTAGCCGAGTAAACTTATTAACTTCGTACAATAATGGAGTTAATTTAACTCAGTTAATGTATGCTACCAAAAAAACGCAACTATTAACACATTGTTGACCGGTAGTGTACATTTTCATAATAGAGATATTAATTGCGTTGAATAGAGTTTATTTTGCTATAGTATTAACGAAATCAAGGCCGGTACCGTGAAATTATATAAAAAAAATTACATTTTTCTTAAGTGTATTCCGATTGGCTGGGTATGTTTTGTTTATGGATTATAAATTGATATAATTGTCTGGGATGCAGCCGTTTCGAAAGAACTTCTCATAGGACGCTAAGTTTTACGCCGCGCCTCGTTCCATTTGAATAAGTATTTTTATGACTAAAGTATTTATTTTAAGCAACACAATTATTACACCGTTGTCAATTCTTCCGGTAAATAATCACCCTTTTTATGAACATGGTCAATTTAGTAATTGCTTATGACTTCAATCTATTGCAGATAATTATATATTTAGTTTCCAAATCCAGCTTTAATAATTTGTGTGGATCTTTAGCTTTTTGTGTAATTTAAATATATTAAAAAAGATGAATCCATACAAGCGATTTCCACTATAACTAGACAGAGAATAGATAACCGTAGACTGAACTTCTGGCAATTATAAAACAACGTGCTCCAAAGATTTATCTTTGAAATTTTTAATAAAACAAAGATATTTTTGAAAAAAGTCACCGTCAAAAAGAAAACGAAACGAAACGAAACTAGGTATGTATTTGTATTTGCAGGATCTGTCCTGTACCATATCCGGAACAATACTAATAGAAAAATGTATACCTAATTTAATTTTAATACATGAGATATTAAAGTTAATAAATTTTATTCAGATGTATGCATTCAATCAGGGTTATTTAGCAGAAAACTGCCGGTCAACAATAGCTGCGTTTCTTTCATCTGATTCGAATGGTTGAAAATTTTGAAATGAATTGACCCCTAAGCTGCCTATAAGCAGTTGGTAATTTCAGAGTCTGAAAAATTCATCAAATTGCCATGATTTTGGATCATAGGAAATGTCAAAATAGAATCTAGAAAATATCGAGTTCACGTTTTGAAGTTTTTAATTATTCAACCTCATGGCAATCCGATGAATTTTTTTTTTTCAGATTACAAAATCGCCTATTGTTTGCCTGTGTTTAAGAAGTCAACTTAATTCAAAATTTTCAATGATCCGGATCAGATAAAAGAAACGCAGCTAAGGTGTTAACACACTGTATGAGAGGGAATTGTACAAAATGTGTTACAACAAATTTATTTAAAAGCACTTTTTCAGAATTTAATATAAGCGCACCAACCAGATGTATTCAGAATGTACAATAACATAAATTTGCCTGTGCATATTAATTGAATGAAATGTTTCTGAGCTTTCCATAATAAACTCATATTATCAGCATCTAAATTACCACAAAAATTTAACAGTGGCTTTGTCCATGTAACCCGCAAGCATTTCCGCTAAAGCAAGGTTGATAAATAACTAAAAAACGTACTTGAGAAACGATACAGACAGATATTACCTGATGAAATCGTGATAAAATTTTCGTAATTTGAAAGGCACGTAATACAGTTAAATCTCATACATTTTCTAGTATCTATGAAAATTCCATCAATATTAAGATTAAAGCACATCAAAAGCATACCTTGACGCGAGATTTCAATTTGAAATCAAGCTCACAGCAGTTCAGCTTCATCTCTATACCTACACTTTGCTTTCTTTTGCATCCACACTACCAAAAATTCAATTTCTGATCGCATTCAAGAGCAATATTCTGATGAAAATGATGACGAGTCTCATGAAACGATGTAGTCACAGTGTGGCACGTAAACAAAAATCTCTCGCAATGAATGAATCACGGTGGAAATATAAAAATGACTATATCTCGCACCCAAAAATCTGTTTTCATAATGATCACATCTTGTAGTAAGTAACAAGAAGCTGACATAAACAAAATTAAAATTAATCTCTAATTCTAATTAAATCAAAGCAACAAGTGCAGAAAAAACTTGCTGGTGATAAATGATATCTGTCAGCATTTCGAAAGAATTTCAGGAACTAGCAGCTGGGAACAAGTGATCATTTAATCAATGCAATATCAAGTTTCTGGGCAATTAAGATACGGCCAACACTTCACGTTATTGTTTTATGTAATTGTTTTGTGCTCACGTACGCGACTTTTATCTATACTTGTCGCAATTCTCAATCACTGTAAAACAAATTAATAAACGTTTTTGTTGTAAATCCATAGTATTTTCCCCTTTTCAGCCACTTAAACTAGAAGTAAAAACTAGTTAATGGCATATTGTATGGGCCAATTACACTTTGTTATCTATACTCAAACGCCGAGCAATCAACATTTTATTATGCAAAGCTTTAAATTTAAATAGTTACGTAAAATTTGAATGGCACCGTAGACTGTAGGGAATGAAGAGAAGTTTGGAATTTTGCAGTTTTTTCTTTGGTATCATTTCCATAATTAAAACCAGTTCACATCTATATATAGTAATGGTAGAGCTGCCTCTGAAAGTTGTCACCATTTGTAGCCAGGTCAATTTAAATCTATTATCTATATATTAATAGCCCTGGTAAAAATTTGTGGTACCATTTTACCCGTGTTAAACTCAACTTATAAACATGTAACCTACATCACTGTAAAGGTAAAGGCGAGACGATTTGCAGAATATAGGTTTCATGTTTATATGTTGTGTTTAACGCAAGTAAAAATTAAGTAGAAGAATTACAACAACAACACTATGGAAAAAGCGTGCGCGCCTTACAGTATGCAAAGAGTGATGTCGTTGGAAAGAGGATGTTGAGTAGAGTAATATTTGTTCGGGGCGTGTAGTACTTAAATGTACCACGGCGGCACTAGAGTCGCTTGAATGTAAATTTCCTAAAACACTCTTTTTACTCTACTCTTTTTAATTATTAATGGATTTGGATGTAACTTGGTGTCTTGGTGGGTACTTTAAGTGCTAATCGGATGGTGCCGAAAGAATTTCAAATTTTCGAATATTTTCAAAAATATTGAGGATTTTCCGAAAGTGATGGGGTTCAGTTGATCACTTATAACTTTTGAACGACAAAGCGGAGAGGGGTGTGTGTTGGGATGGAATGAGACAACCTTACATCCTATGCGGGTCTGTAAGAAAAATGGGGGGCCCTCGCTGAAAATTTCGACATAGGGTGGTTAAAAAATTTTTTAAGATTTTTCGTAAATTTCCATATAACTTCGGTGTGTTTTCGTGTATTTCTAGTCAACACATAAATTTCTCACTACTTTTCATTATGCCTGCTTAATCCTAAAATGTAAATATTACACCTAAAACATTTTTTATTACATTTATTTTATTTTCCCTGTCCGGCGAGGGCCCGCCTTAAGCACCATTGGGGTAATTCAGGAGCTTCTAGCCAACAAGATATCATCGGAAGGACGAGGACCGATTGATCGGAATGACCAACACCCGGCTTCCCCTCATAATTTGTACACCCTGTTTTCTTCCCCCTATGTAATGTATTTTACTTTCTCCCTCTATTCCTTCCCCTAGGGCACGAATCCCTTTTTATTTATGGGTTCGAAGGCGATGGCGGCTCACAAGTCACAATACTAGCCAGCAAGCATGCTAGCCGACACACGCCTCTCTGAGCTTCTTCGGAATGGAGAAAACACCTGGTCGGACTGAGTTGACCATGAGGATTCGTGGGAGCAACTCCCACAAAGTCTGAGGGAAATTTTTCTGGCTTCCGGCAGTCTCTTATCAGTGCTGAGTATGCAGTTTGGAAAAGGCTCTCACGCTCAGCCCAAAAGGGACACTAACATCCGCCTCACTCATAGCAGGCCTTGCAAGGTTTAGTTCAACAAGAATTATCAGATATGGATAAATCTGAGGGAATTTCAAATAACGTTGAAGAACAATTGGAAAGTGATATTAAGCAGAGCAACTTATCAAACGTACAATCTAATTTACAATCAAAAACTGCAACACCCTAAAGTGGGAAAAGAGGAATTATTATTATTTACATGTCTCTCATACGTCTATCGAACACTCCATCTCGATATAGTAGCAAATTGTATGATAGTAAATAAGTTTGAGCAAATTCGTTACTATTTGCAATATAACGACAATAAATAATTGTGGCGACACATTCACTAAACGCAACTCA
>QYTT01094423.1:25642-40127 GCA_006980735.1 Dasypogon diadema
TCGTGTCAGAATTCTTGACACCAAAAATTTGCATTGTTCTGCGCAGTCTGTTGTCTAATTTACATTTCTGCGTTCCCGGGGCTTTCATTTCTACTTTAAATTTGACAATATGCTCAGAAACATAAACCCTACCGCTTTAGTCACAAATAAGCACAGATGTCCGAGTCTAATACATAGGTGTATAAAGTTAGCACCACACATTTGTCCAAATTAAATGAAAAGTATTTCAAAATTTGTCGTTTTTTTGTCGTAAATTTATCGTGAATAAAAAAATTTTGTCGTTGTACATTTTATTATAAAATTTCGATGTGGCGCTAACTTTATGAAAAGATAGCACCACACTCATGAGAAATTCGTTGTTTTTTTATCAAAAAGTAATATTAAGTGCACAGGAAATTGTCGTTTCTTTGTCGTAAAAGGGATACGTTAAAATAAAATCGAAGTCATTGAAATTAGAAACATATTTATGCAAAATTCCAAAATGACATAAACATTACACGTCATGCAAGGCATCACAGCTTTCGTTGTTTCTAAGAAGCAGTTTCACTGATGACGTCAATTTTGCATTTTGTATTTCATTTGATTAAGTCAATTATCAATAGAAATATATTTTTAAAAAATTTGGTACGCAATATAAATTACTGAAATCGTTCAAAAAAGACTTTAACTGAGCAAAATCGAAATTCTTTCTCACTGGTTACTGGGTTTGCCTTGCCTGGAAAATGTCAAATAAATTTTTGTAGGCAAAGGTGTAGTGCAGGTCCAGTCCTAGTGTGGTGTACACACCGTGCCGTAGAAAAGAATTCACCATTAGTACACGAACACTTTTCGGCCCTTTCAAGTACAGTATTGTACAAGATTTCAATTGCTGGCGAGTACGCGAGTAGACATTTTGATTTGTCAACTAACATCAATTTAATTATTATAAAAAATAAGTAGATTTGAAAATTTGACAGGCTTGTCTTGACATTACGTCACTTACTGTTATAACAAAAAGAAGACGAAGGTAAAAGCCTGGATTCGAAACGCACTATGAATTAAGCCTTTAAAAGGTCAACTTAGTACATAATTTTCAATGATCCGGATCAGACCAACGAAACGCAGCTTATGTTATACTCATGTACTAGTTTTTACTGCACTAATATACATAAATAATCGCCACGGTAATTTTCATTTTATATTTTTTAAAGTACATACAGCAGAAAGTAGAAAAGAATTCACGATTAACAGGTTCGCTACCGCCTATTCTATTAAAGCTTTCGTGAGAAAAATATATGCACAAATGCATTTAGCAACAGGGCTTTTAAAAGCGTCACGCATATGTGCGGGCTTGGCAGTGAACCGGTTAAACTATTCTAAAAGTTACCAGTGTTTATTTTTATTTCTAATCCGGATCTACATACAATTGCTCGTAAACATAAACAAGTGCATGAAAAATGAATAACAAAGCGAGTTTAAGAACAGTATGTAAACATTTGTTTAAAAACATTTAAACAGATGCCCACGTATTTTTGCTTTCCATTATGAATAGAAAACGCGTATTTTCTTTGTTCGTAGGCAAACGCACGAAATCCCGTACTAAATTTTAAAGTTTTCTTATCTAATTAAAGTGCATATTTTCTCTAAATCGCTTTAGAAAACAAGACAATATCATAACAGCTCTACTAGATTAGATTAGTTCCATAATGGAATCTTTTTCAGTAATACTTCAATAGGATAACTGCCAATAACTACCATTGATTTTTAGTAGGTTTTTTACTTCTAAGTACATAATACTCATTCAGTAAAAAAAATTACGCCCCTATAAGCGCCAAGTATTCAATGTAAACTCGTGTTTCTATCACGCCAACTCTAATCAGCACGCACCTTCAAAATTAAAACTTTAAATTTAAAAGAACATGCCCACCATGTTCAAATGGAAATTAAACTAATATTTTTGAAATTCCTTTAATTGAAGTGTCTTTTATTTATCTGGTAAAGGCCTATCTACGTTAGCATTATGTCTAACATTTCAACGGAGAACAGCTAATCTTGAAATGAGCTACTCCAAATTTGAAAGAAAAGCCGTACATCTATAAAGACTACAACTTACCCGTTTTAATGGTTTTTGCTCATCAAATCCTGAGTCTGGTTGGTTGGTCTCTCCTGAATTCAAAAAGCAATTGGCAGTCTTCGGTATGAAATGTGTAATTCCATCTGTTTCGTCTTTGTTTCCCTGGCCTTCTGTTTCATCTTCTTCATCTGATGCTAATTCGGACTCCGATTCAGACTCTGTATCGGCATTGTCATCGTCATTGTCGTCGTCATCGTCCGAAAGAACTTCAATAACACCCTCAGGGGCATCCTCAGTAAAACATATGACAAAACTATCATCACTGCATTCTGATATTTGCCTTTGTCTACTGCGGTTACACAAACCGGAAGGATCGCAACGTTCCATTGACGAACAATTTGGGAGGCCACTGTCAGTAAAAATTACAAAGCTATCTTCGCTGCTATCACATTCTGACTCCTGCTTATTGCATTTCATATTTTTTGTTGCTGGTGAGTTCCTATTGACGCTAGAACAACTTCCATTTTGTGTACGGAGACAACATGGATCTTGAGCAGGATGCAATTCAGGGAAATCTTCAGATGAGTGTACAGCAACAATTTCCGCTTCTGTTCTTGCATCCATGCTATGTTCACGGGATTCTACGTTTTGTGTTTGACTTAAATTAGAAGTATCTACACCTAATCCTAGAATAGCAGTCTTAAGGCGCCCCTGTTTCTGAAGACGTGCAGGCAGCAATTCGTTCGAAATACCCGCCATGCTACTATTTGCAAACTTTTGACGATGTAGATTCCCAGAACATAAATCAAAGTGGTTCACCGGTGAAATCAGGCCGTTAACGATATTCTTCAACCCCATTATTATTCTATTGTGATGTGTATCATAATCCATTGTTTTTTGCCAAGTGGCAAAATTTCTTGACCTTAGCGTTGCCGCCAGTAAGTTGCCCCCGTCTGGCTGCTGACGAGACTGATGCGGTGTCCCAGATATTAGAGTACGCCCAAAATTCATGTTCCTTACTCAAATATTAATAATCCAGAACCAGATCCAGTGCAAATCCTCGAGTAAATTCTTATAAAAATCAAACATGTTTTGACGTCACAGACTAGAAATTTTCAAGGTCTCGAACTTGTAAATTTCCAGGAAAAGGTGAGTAACTACGACGTTGCTTACTTCACTGATGTGAAATTTCTCTTCTTCGTTATTCTATAAACACAAAATCTTCGCAAACCTACACTTTGTAAAATAATGAGTTTTTCCCCCGACATTTTGCCTTTATGAATTGAACAAAACAAATAATACATAAAAAATGGCGCCGAGTGTCAAACGGGATTGCCCAATTCGTTTTGTGGAACTTTCATCATATGTTGGAGACTCTCTACACACAGTCCGTAAGTTTTCCACTATTATTTTTGCACTATATAACAATTGTAGGCGCACAGCGTTTGTTCAATAGGTCTATACTTCTTAGTTTTTGAAATCTTTGACTTTATAAATACCACAGAATGCACATTAACGCTTTATTTTATTATTGCACCACAGAATTTTCACTAACTTGTTATTCACGCTAAACTCGAACATAAACTGACAGTGGGAATTCTACGTTCGGGTACGATGAAATCGTAGGAGAATATTGCATCAGCCTTTTCGATTACTTATATCTCGAACATATAGGTGGCGCTACATATTGGCGCCAAATTCAATAGATCAGCCTCCTTCGAATGGAGCCTGGAACAAGATAGACAAAAGCAGTTTTATAATTATTTGTAGGCTTGGAGCAAATATGGCTGCTAAAATGTCATCGCCATCGTGTTATAGAATAGGGTCCCACAGAAATAAAATCACATTCTTACATTTATTGGAAGTAGTGAATTACGAGAAATATGCACCCCACCATTCATTTCTTAAAGTCGCCTTTCCCAGTGTGTGAGGAATAACTAAAACAAGGCGAGTTATATATAATTTTGCATCACGTTAAAAAGTTCTTCTGAATCAGCCTGCAAAGAAACTAATTTGAGATGGGACATACGACTTCCGTGATGAATGCAGAGGGATTTGCTGTACTTTATCTTGGCCTAGCTGAAATTCATGTTCTATACAGGACCATCGACCAATAACAGACTGGTCAGCTCCTAAACCAGGCAGTGAACGCCCAGCAAAGCCTCGCCGAGTAGCATCCATCTTCCTCACTCTGTTGCAAGGAATAAACTTGCTGCTCTTTGGTGAGGCATCGCTAGGCAGAAAGTCGAAAAAACCGTTAACAGGCTGTATTAGAAGGCGTTTTCTGTTATTATTTGGCCGATGACAGGACTAAATTTTCTTTTTAGACCGCGTTTATACGAGCAGAGAAAACCCGTTTTTTGGTCTAGAGATAGACCAGATTTGAATAGTACAATGTACAAATTGGATGACCTGTTGACACACACACACACATACAAAGAACCGTTTAAACGTATTTCGCATCAAAAATATCCTTACCTTGCTTCCTTTGTTTTCTCTAAGCTATTCTTCCTCTGACACTCACGCACAGATTCACAAAATATTGGGCCCAATCTAATTGGGCTCTTTGAAAAAGGAGCCAAAACAACGAGGCAAAAGTGAAGCCAATTTGCTCACTAACACGTAGAAATTCCGGCTCACTTTACAGTGTAAAAATTGAGTTAGGGTTAACCCAAGAAATTTTGTAAGCCCAAGCTGTCAAACATGCACACATTCAGAAAATTCTTGGCTTCACCTACGTTACATAGGATTTCCTCTGTTGTTCCGCTCCTTCTCTGTTCTTTCCTTTAAGATTGGGCTTATCCTTATACCCGTTTTAAGTTTTCGTGTTTATACGTGAGCGCTTTTTCTCTACTCGTATAAACGCGGTCAATAGCGTAATGTGTATGTGATCTCTAGTGACCTTAGACGAGGTTTAGTCACTGCAATAAACTAATTTCATAAATAATCTCAATTTAGAACCATAAAGTGTATATATAAAGAAAGAAAAATAGTATATAATATACATTGAAAATAAATATAAATTTCTTAGAGTATCTTAATTGCTGCAATTTAAATTCCAACCCACTTTCAACGTTTCCCAACTCGGCCACTTCGAACCTTCCTATCTTTCGGCTTATTCTCAGCCCTTGACTTACTTGGAGTGGCCTTTTGCTTCTTTTTACCTTTCTTACCCAAATCTTCAATGGAAAACGCATCACTCTCGTCATCGTTCCCATACTTCTCCATCAATTTATCAATAAAGGTACCAAAATGTGCTCCTCTGTCTTGCTGTCTCTTCATAATTTGTGTTTCCAAGTTTGCACTATTCTTTTTTTCCAATTTCTCTTTTATTTTCTGTGCCTGTTTAGATTCTAGGGCGTATTTCCTATGACGCCGATTCCTTTTATCTCTCGGCTCATTTGTGAATATTTTGTACTCGGGGACTTCTCCAGCGGCGATCATATCTAATCAGATGTGCAACATTAAGTCAAGTTATTGAATTATATATAATTTTACCCAAAACAATTTGTTGAATGCGCGGTTCATCTTCTACAGACATGAATGGAACGCAATTCATCATATAATTTATGCAACCTTTCCCATTCATGTATGCCTTTTTGATGTCACTTTTCTCTAGCTCAGATCCTAATGGAGGTAATGATTAAACGTTCATATAAAAAACAAAAATGTTTTATGTACATACCAATATACTCTTTTTGATAATTGTCAATATCCTCCGTAGTAATAGGTTTGAAAATTTTACGCCAAATTTCCAACCAGGAAGTAAGTTTACCTTCGTCATCCTCATCGTCAATTATGCCTTGTTCATCATAGAGAGCCTTTTTGTTCTTGTCTGTTAAGACGGCGTGTAATTTTGCCAAAATCTTAAATTTCTCAGTAGCAACTTCCTTCTCACTTTCGGGGACGCGATCTGGGTGAACCTTCAATGACAGTTTGTAATAGGCTTTCTTAACTGCAATTGTATAAAGTCAATTTAAATCGTAAACTTGTAAAATTCCGCGCTTTACTATCTTTCTCCAAGGAATCTTTCGTCAACTCCAACAATTTATAAACATCTCTTGTCCCAAAATACTGTTCACAAAGCTCAAGAGTCGACGGCATTTTTCACAGCTTTTCGATAGATCTAAAATAATATCACTGTTTACGTCAAAATTGTACTATTATCACGAATTTCTAAAAAACAGTGGATATGTGGCGCGAACGCGAACCTTCCGCTTTTCCTCCTGACCGGTCTTTTTTTGGTTTGAAAGGAAGGATATGTAAATTGTGAACAACTTAATTAGTTTGTAGTAAGTGTTATACACAGGGCGCTTAAAATCGTGTCTCGAAAATAGTAATGTCTTTAATATTTCGTGGAACTGTTTAGACGAGAACTGAAATTGAAGATTTTCTATCAGCTTGAGCTTTACACTTATGGCAAAGAATAGATAATAATAAGAATTACCTCTGCCATAAGTAGATATTTCTAAAACCAAATAAATTAAGTTTGTGTTGGTACGGTTTTATTTACCGACGTGTATGAACAACAATGAGGAATGTGAGAAAAAGATCTGTATAGTCTTTAAAAATTCCTAACATGAAAGGCAACTTGCCAAAAGGTCATAGCAACAAACTCACAAATAAATCATCACTTTTATTTACATTTTGTTCCAAAAAGTTTAGTGTATAAATACCCATTTCCTGATTGTTTTCTCAGTTGTCATTCACAGGCCTGTTGTACAATTTGAAAATAACAACTAAGCCATAAGAAGCTTACTGTATTCATCCTTGTTATTTTGGAGACAACTAATAATGAGTCTTTTCTTTTTATTATTTCTTCCTTGCTTATCGGAAGGACGTACATTTTCTCTTAAGATTTCCGGTCGGCCGAAATGCCTCTTCCTAAACAAAGAAAACATATGAAAATATTGTCATATTCTTCTTCCTTACCAATGCAAATTTAATTTATTTATCTTGAAAAGTATCCTCTTATCGCAGAGACAATTCTTATTATTATTTATTTTTTATTGAAAAAATTTTTAGGTAGACTGAAATCTTTTAAAAAATATTGTTATACAACAGGTGTTTTTATGTGGCAATGCTAAAATTAAAATATTATGCCAAAGAGCTTAGGTAAAGAGAGAAACGGTTCTCTCAAATGAGCTACTTCGAGAACTGTCAAAATTTCGTTGTTAGGATTTAATTCTTATTTATTAACAACTTTCTTCTTAACTAGAACTAAATACCGCCGAACTTAACTTTATTTATAACTAGAATAACCCTAAAGTTAACAAATCGCTCACGAAATTGTAACACAATCGAAATATAATTAGTGTAAAGTGGAATTCTCATGATGTGAAAGGGAAATGCTAAACGCTTTCTTGAAATTCTAATTATAACGCGTTCATTGTTCACGATAATTTAAAATTAGCACAAAAGCTTTGCGGTTTCTTTTTGCACTAAGCGAAATGTAGTGTCGCGTTTTCAAAGTTTAGTGCAAAATCGTGGGTAGGAAAAATGTCCTGTGGACCACCTGTTAGTGGAAGGGTCAGTGCAATCAAGTCCCAATTTGAGAACCTGACTAACTTGGAATCTTTGGATATTGCGGGAAGTAACACAAAAAAGCCGGAAGTGAAATTTCAATTTCAACGTGCTAATACCTCGGTGGATTTGTTAAAGCGTTCCGAGAAAGCAAGGAGCATAGTGAACACATGGGGCAGGAACGATGTTGTCCCCAAACAAACGAGTGATTCCGCACTTTTGAAAAGTAAAAGTAAGTCTTCATCAAATGAGAGGAGCAAACAGCATAAAAAGAATAAAGAAAAAGTTGAAGTGAAATTATCGAGACATACAAGTGATCCCGTGAAACGCAGTAGCATTAAAAGGAGTCCAGCATTTCGTATTGGCGACAAACAAAACAAAACGATTTTACTCAAACACACTCCCGTGACACCAAATGAATTTGATGATAAGAAATTTGAAGATTTTCTCCAGAAAAAATGCGCTACTAGCATCAATCGTCTACAGCAAGTAGGCCTCACGGATTCATTAAAAGCAGCACTGAGTAAACCTCTGCCAAGTGGACCGCCACCTAAAAAACCTCCACGTACTTTCGGATCACCGAATCAAGATAAGAATCCCGTTCAAATATTTGAAGAACATCACCAAATTGAAGAAAACATAATTAAGGAGAAAATAAATTTTCTAGAAAGTAATTTAGTTATTAGGAAGGACCCAACCAAAAAGCCTACTCCCCTGCAAAAATCAAAGACTGAATTTATTTTACATGGCTCAAAATTTTTAGATTGTCTCTCTTGCCATAGGGTGCCTTCAATGGTTTATGACTCAGTTGATACTGAAGATAGAAAGCCATTGATATTGCATAACATTGATAAGAACCTTATTGAAAGGAATCAAAATCTGCAGGAACCAATTTACATGGAGCCGTATGGTCATTTAAAGAACGCTAAGGGAAGCACTGAAAGTGCCCTTAGAGAAGGAGATGAAACTGACTCCGTCCAGAAGTCTACTGATTTTCTTCAGGAAAGCTCCAATAAGGAAAATGTGTGCAGCTGCCTTGAAACTCATAAAAGGGGTGACTTGCACTACATGGTGAGTATTTATTATTCTGAACCGATAAATTACCTTCATTTGGTGCTGTTATCTTTTGGTTGTACTACATTTTCTGTATGCTATTTTTGGTATGATTCCGTATGGTTCCGTACGTCCAAATAAAAAAAGAACCCTTATAGGATCACTTGTGTCTCTGTCTGTCCGTCAGTCACAGCCAATTTTCTCCGAATCTACCGGACCGATTAAGTTGAAATTTGGTACACATATGAATTTCTGTAAGCCAAACATGGACGTGTAACGTAAATAAATGAATTTTGAATATAGGGGGCAAATTAGAAAATAAACAAAAAAAAGTTTTGCAAACTGTACCATGTGACATATCAAATGAAATATATTTTTTATATTGTCTCAAATATATTTTCTTTCATAATTTTAAAGTAAATAGTTATTTAAGAAAATGGATGAAAATGACCGCTTCGTCCTGCGATGGATTGGCGGGGCTTGAAGAGCGTAAACAAAGGGCCACTACCCCGAAGTAATGTCTAACGACGGTTCCGCGGTGGTGATCAGGAGACAGGGAGGAAGGGTGGAGGGGGGGTTAGCCGGTAGACCCGGGTTTGGGGGGAGTGGGCACTCGGGAGGCTGGGCCCCCTAGGGTGCGCAACCCATTCCCCCCCTGCGCCGAAAAATAGATTAATTTTACGACGTTATTCTAAACGTCTATTTTAGCATCAGTAGTAGGCCACTGAAAGGTTTCGTTGTAAAGTTCAAGGTTTTCTTCTGGTATATACTGTTTCACTTGTTTTAAGATTCTTATTTTTTCTAAATTTATTGGATTTTTTGTTTATATGCAGCCTGTTATGGAAAATTTATCATAGCATCAGATTTCTTTAGAGCAAAGGAGTTCAAATTTTGGCCGCCTGATTCTTGATTCACGGAAATATTGCGACCATTGTATTGAGAGACTATTCTGTCTTTAGTACTTTCTCCACCAGTTTTTGTAATCTTTAATATCTTTCGTTTTAACCAACTCGATATCAAATTGTTGAATCCCGTCACCTTTTTTTATAATGTGTACACATTATTCTGGCGTGTATATTATGACGATTTTTTAATTGACCTTTTAATTACGCAGGTGTCCTTTTTGAGGCTCTTAGAGGTAAAAAGTAAAAATTTCAGAAATTGTCAGAACTTACCTTTTTGCACTTAGCCGAATCAATTGCATTCTGCGCGCTGAGAAAGCAACGCGTTTCGAAGAGTTCCTGTATTTATTTATTTATATTTTGATGCGATTATTGTTATTATATTACTATTGGGAGGTTGACTATATGTCAGACACTGTGACCTAAAGAAGATCTATTGTGCCAAGCCTCCTATTACTACAAAAGGCTATCTGCCTTCCTTATGAAAGCAAGAAGGCCTATTGTCGAAGAGGATTTCATCTCACCGGGAGTTAGGACTTCCCGGCGGAAGATCTTTCTTCTTGGCCACGCCAAAGTGGGGCATTCACTCAGAATGTGTATGGTGGTCTCTTCGTTATCCAAACAAAGACAACATTCCGTCTCATTAGACAGGTCCATTTTATAAAGGTGATATTTTAGCCGATGATGGTCAGATAGATAGCCCGTAAGCAACCTAAGATCCGATTTGCATAAGGCGGTAGTTTTGTAGGCATAGGGTCTGATAAGCTCTTTAGCTTGCCGCAGTCTTGAAATATTTTCCCAATAACAGTTGTTGGGTATTAAAATACTCCCTGACAAGCTTCAAAGTGAAGGACCAGGATGAGAGCGCCCTAAGCGCCGCCTGGCTATCAGAGCAGATAAAGAACACAGGTCGCAATGGCATAGATTTCTTCGGCCGTATACCCATCGCAACCGAGACTCTGGTATTGGGACTAATAAACAATTAGGATCAAGAGGGGGCCATTGCCATTTCGATCGTTCAGTAACCAGGGTTCTGAATTTCCTACTAGAGTACAATTCTTTGATCATGTAGTCCTTTACATAACAGATTTCAAGGTCAGGAATGTGCTTTAGAATGCACATGTGACCATCAAGGGTGACAGGAATTTTCGCCACAAAATACACCCTAAATGCGATTAGTGCAGCCGATTTCTAAATGGAAATGTGTGGCCGAGTGAGTCCAATTGCTGCCTTCATGGCAGGTGTGGGTCAAATCCGCATGGCTCATGTGATGGAGGGGCAAGCAAGTCGTAGAAGCTTGTTGCACTTTGCAATTGCCAAACACTGCATACCTTAGGCCACCACGCAAGCGCTGCATAGGTAACAATCGATATGACAATTGTATTATACATCCAGAAGATCATCTTTGGAGAAAGGCGCCATGTCCTTCCAAAGAGCTTCTTACATGCCCACATGGCACGTGTAGCCTTACCCAGGACATATTCCAATTGAGCACTCCAGTTTAGCCTTTTATCTAGCCAGATGCCAAGATATTTGACTTCATCAGTGTACTCAATGACCGCTCCTTTTATGTAGATAGGACCCAGGTCCAGATGATACCTCTGCGTAAAGGGTACGAGGACGGCTTTGCTTTTATTTATTGTCTGGAGTTCCTCAAGGAAGTCACCTAGGTCCACTCCTCTTTATCATTTTTATCAACGATGTCATCAAAAGATTTTTGCTTTATGCAGATGAGCTAAAGCTGGTTTTTCCATTAATGAATTTTCTGACTGTGTTAGGCTCCAAAATGATATCAATGCGCTTATTCAATGGTGTTGAAATAATGGACTTGAGCTTGGTCCTAATAAATGCAAAATTTTCTCATTTCATCGAGCCCTTTCTTCAATTAATTTCTCTTATGCTATTGATAATGTTGTTATATCCCGGCCAGATATGATTTGTGATCTAGGGATGCAATATTCATATTGATAAGATATCATTGAAAGCTGCGAGAATGTTGGGTTTTATTAAACGTAATTTTACTGATTTTACAGTAAAAATTTTGTATATATCATTTGTGCGTCCGATACTAGAATATGCCTCAGTGGTTTGGAACCCACATACCGTTCTACAGAGAGATCGTATTGAGGCTTTGCAGAAATCATTCACCAGGTATTCTCTCCGTAAACTTCACTGGTCTGATGGCCTCCCATCTTATGAAGATAAATGCTTGCTTCTTGGCTTACAATCTCTAGCAAATCGTCGTGATCGCGTCAATTATGTTTGTTCGCGACACTTCGTGCTGCAAGGTTTGTTCTCCTGATCTACTTGCTTTATTTAATATTTATGTTACAGGATTTTCTTTGCGATATCGAAACTTACTTTATATTCCTAAGCACAGAACGTTATATGGTCAGAATGAACCTATTGCTTACTCTTCTAGAAATTCCAATAAAGTTTGCTACTTTGTCGACTTAAGTCCGAATCGAAGTACTTTTAAAATGGACGTTATCGATGGTCTTAAACAGAAAGTATTATTGCTTTATCTTATATAGTCTGTTTTAATACTATTTGTATTATTTTCTTGTTACCCTTTCTTTTTTCTTTTTGTTTTATTGTAGATTTCTGTTTTACTTTTTTTACTTTATTATGTTCGAATTTTTGTGTTAGCTATAATATAGTTCTGCTTTTTTGAATTACTCATACACATTGCATAGTCTGTTGGATTGTAATCTGTAAACTAAATAATAAAAATATATTATTACATATTGAAGTTACTTTTGTACAAAATTAAATTTTTTCGTTCCATTCTCATTACTTTAAGTGTAGCAGTATATGAAATATTCTTGATTAATCGAGATGTAATATTAATAAATTATGCATTAGTACCCTAGCGCTCAATTAACATAGAGCGAATGATATATTTGTACTACGAGCACCAGAAAAGTTAACAGCCCGTTGAGTAGTTATCCATTCGTCTTACAAATGCTTACTCATTCATAAATTTCATTTAAGCGTTTGCATTTGAACTCTTGGCTTTGGCTAATGGGATCATTATTTGTTCGTTTCGCGAGTTTCATACACTTCTCACATTTGCTCAGTTAGTTATTTCAGTTATTTTTCAGTCCTTTAATTACAGTACTTTTTATATACATATTTTTCAGTCAGTAATTATGTACATTCATAAAAAATTAATTATAACAATAAATATTTAATTATACATGCAAATTTAAACGTGTGACTTCTCTTCTACTTCACGCTGATAGGAACTAAAAGGTACTTCACCAAATAAATGAAGCTGAAAGACAACGTCTTAATCACTAGTTGTATTACACTAGCTATCGTTGAGTTAGCTAAAGTGAGTTGTACTGATGCAGTGAGGTGTTTATGGAATTCGGAAAGAATGAATTTCTTTGTTACTGCTCAATTTACGTTAACTCGTTAATTGTCTTTGGATGCATATTGATATCTTTTCTCGCGAAATAGATTAGTAGATTGTGAGTAAACGTAACGTTCAGTTGTAAAGTATATAAAGTAAACGCAAAAAAAATGGAAAACGATCAAAAGGTATATTTTTCCATACTTTGTACTACTCTTTTTTTCCGATGGATTTTGTTTTAATTGTGTGATTATTACATGGAACCATCGATTATTAGTATTATAACATTTTGGTATGTCAATAAAATTAAAGATTCATTGGCTCAATGTTAAAGTTCTTCCGAATCACAAAAAATGTTTTCAGTTTATGTTTCTCTTCTTGAAAATGCCATTTGTTGTTAGATACAAATAGCTAAAGCTATTATTTATAAACTGGTTATATTTTACTTACATATTTTTTGGGGCGTACGACTTTATTCTCATGATATTACATTATTTATTATTATTTTAATGGGTCTGTGATAGGTGCAATAGTCACAGTTTACTATAATTTTTGCATAAAGTTGTGCCATTAAATTTGTAACTTTGGGTAAATAAAGTAAATAAAGTTTGGAATCAGAAGATAGAATTTTAGTGCTGCTGAGAAAAATTTCAAGAGCGAAAATTTCCCAACGTGAATATTGGGTGATATACAGAAAAACTGAGCAAAAGCTCGATATTAATTTCGAGACAAATCTACCTGCTGGATTTTTTTCTGCATATTTCTGGCACCCTCATATATTTCAATACTCTAGATGTAGAGTATTATAAGCTTAAGCAAACGTTTGTAACGTGTAAAAATGTTCATCATACAAAGAAATCAATTACATAACCATTACTGGGAAGCAAAAAGAGATCTTTTGATTGTTGTCCGTCTGTCTGTCTACACGTTTACTCGGGGACGCATTGAGCTACAGATTTAATAATTGGGTCGACTGATATCTTATTAAGATTGAATGATCAATTTCAAAAATGGGCCAAATTAGACAACACCCATGCCGGTGGCCAAGCGGCCTGAGGCGCATCGGGCGCGACGATGGGCTGTGTTCATCATAGGGTTATCCCTGAGCTTAGGTAATACATTAAATAAACACCACAACGTTCGCAAGAGAATTTAGATGCGAATTAATATAATGTCAGATAGATTATGTACGGTTATATGAGTTTTTAGCATAAATCCAGTACAATTAACAGGCAAAAAACCATGCAAAGTCAAACGGGATAATATTAGGTGTACAAATAAGTTTCTGCCGTTTTTTTTTTATCAAAAACTGGGTATTTATTGTGAAATAACGGGACATTATGTTCTATTCGAAGTATTGCCCATTGCTTGCCACTACTTCTTCCCAAGTAGTGGCTATCCACGAATCGATCCAATTTTTGGCTTCTTCATAAGAAGTGAAGTGCTGCTCAGGCAGGCCATGCGCCATCGATCCGAACAGATGGTAGTCGGAAGGCGTGATGTCTGGAGAATACGGCGGGTGGGGTAAAATTTCCCAATTCAGTGTTTCCGCATAGGTTTTGACCGGCGGCGCAACATGTGGGCGAGCATTATCAT
>QYTT01094423.1:41895-54697 GCA_006980735.1 Dasypogon diadema
ACCGGCGGCGCAACATGTGGGCGAGCATTATCATAAAGCAGAATAACTTTATCGTGTCTGGAGTAGTAGTGGGCGTGCTTTTCCTTAAGTGCTTGACTCAATCTCATCGATTGTGTTCGGTAGACAGCCCCAGTAATGGTTTCGTTTGGTATGAGCAACTCATAATACACGACACCGAGCTGATCCCACCAAATACACAACAAGAGTTTTTTTTCCATGAATATTTGGCTTAGATGTAGATGTTGAAGCATAGCCAGGTGGTCCCCATGATTTGTTCCTTTTTGGATTATCATAGTGGATCCATTTTTCATCACCACGGTATAATCAGTGCAGAAATAAATATTATTTTTTTACTTTTTAGTGCGTTTTACTTATAAAAGATATTTATTTTAAAAGTTTTTCTTTAATATATTTCATTTTGCATAAAGTCGCAAATTTCTCGAGAAAGCTGTAATCAACATGCACTTGTTTTGCATTATTTGGAATCCTCATAAGTTTGCCTTTAATTTGATATATCTCATGTATCCACCAACCTCGTTTCGTTTTCCAGACAAGCCGTCCCGAAGCCGACCCTATTCTGCATGCCTTTTTATATGAACAATAAGGACGGATTTCTCCGAACAATAAAAAAGGGGTAAATTTATGTGGGTTATGAGTACGTATCTAGGATGATGTTCTGCTGGGAATTCCAATATTCTCAATAACAAGCAAGATGGAAAGGTTTTTAGGAGGATACCCTACCTACATTACTTGAAGAAGTATCATTGGCCTTCAGAAAAAAAATTTCACCGAGACAACGCGTCGTCGCATTACGGTACGCTTGTTACGCATTCGTTAACGTTAGCGAGAAATTTTGGTGGCGAGAGCTTAGTGGTTTGGGAACCGTTTAGCTCAGAAGGTTTTCTGAGACTTGCGTTTCCATCCGCGAAAACGTATAGTGCAGAATGTCTGAGTACATTTCGTGAGCGGCCGTGCCATTTTTGTCCAAAAAGGACAAATCTGAATGGCTTTATTCACAGAATAACGCCTCAATTCATGTACAGTGAAAAGATAAAGAATTGGCTTAGGCAACATAGCATTGCACTGCTACAATGGCTAGCATGACTCCTGACCAAATCCAGTGGAAAGCCTGTGGGGTATTATTGTTCTGATTTGTGCTGAAGATCGCCACTACTAAATCGCTTGTGAACTTAAATCAGCTATAATTAAAGCCTAGGTTAATGTGGATAAATGAACATCAGTAATAAAACTTAAAAAATAAAAAAATAAACTTTAATAAAACTAAAGTAGGCGAGAAACAGAATTGTGTCGTGGAGCAAACCGAACCGCCACAATTCTGTTTCTCGCCTATTTTATTCGTTTGGACAGTTGATAAGTTTTCGATTAGTCTTGGAATCATTAAAATCAGTGCAGAAAAAACTCACAGGGGGAATCACAAGCTCTCGCGTAAGCTAGAAATTAAAGCTATGATTGCGAATGTTTCGCCAAGCTAATTATTATTTCTCAACCAATGAACACGTTGCCCCTAAAGAATATTTTCCTTTTTGATTTCTTAGTAGATACTAATTTTGAATTACTAAAAAGATACCTATTGATAAAAGGTGCTAAAGATTTCTAGAGATGCTATAGTTCTGCACCGAAATATATTATATAATTCGAAATTTCGATTTCTCATTGGTGAAAGAGGAATTTCGGCGGAAATCTGCTGAAAAATTGATTAAACGTTTCTTAAGAAAACATTTTAGCTAAGCAAAGTTAAACGTTTCGTAAGTTCGTTTAGTTAATTAAAAGTTTTTTAAAACGCGTTTCCCAAAAAACGTTTAAACGTTTCGACGATTAAACGTCTAATAAGTAACTTTAACAGAGACTTCCATATATGTTTCTTTTCGCGGGAACTCAGTACCAGATTTGAGCCTCGATTTCTTGGCTTAGCACAAGTGGAGGAATTATGAGCTAAAGTTGGTGCATTCACGTTTCGCGATTTTGATAAATTAATGATTCAAAGAATTAATATTTAAATAGTAAAAAAAAACTTCAGATTAATGGAAAATTTAAATATTCAAATATCTTGCGAACTTTAAACTTATACAGTAAGAAATTTTGGATGTCAAAAAAATAACTAAAAAAACAAAGTTGCTCCCTCATTTAATAAAATTTGACTTTCATGTTTTTCTTTAGATTCCGATAAAATAAGCTAAAAATACTTTTATTATCTTTAGTATGTACATTGATTTTTCTCATGCACACAAAATTTACAGCTGACTTTATCAGGAAGTAGAACGCACCCACATTTCGGAAATAATTGCAACTTTTCATGTTTGTTTTTCTATTTCAGTGTACAGCAATAGATGAGAGCATTGCAGAGGCGGACTGCGTTGAAAAAGAAGGCAATATATCCCTTGGGAAGACTTATAATGAGGTGAGTGTCCTACTTTCAAATTCATAAGTAGTAAGTCTCACAAGATTTGTTTAGATATCAATTTTAGTTGACGCAGCTTTCCAGCAGAAGTCCAGTGATAAAGAGAACTTGTCGATGGGAAGCAGAAATGACGACAGGCTCGATGTCAAGAGTTCTATAAAACTTTGCCGGACGTTGACTGAAAAAAGAAAAGATTACGTTCGACGAATTGCAGTAATACCTGAAAGGAAGATTCAAACGTATGGTACTTTGCACCGGACATTTAAATCTCCGATGGTTAAGACGTTTTCTTTAGTGGGAGATGATACAGGTAAAAGTGACTGTGAAAGTAGTTTTGATAAGGAGGGAAGCAATACTGAACAAGTTATGAAAACCAGTGATAGAATTGATATGTACAATAAGTTAATTGAAGAGAGTAATTCAAGTAGTAATATTAAAATGCGGACAAAATCCAATAATAAAACTGAAGGAACAGAAGTAGACACATTATTAACAAGTGGTGATCAGCTTTTTCAACTATGCCTGTTAATTGGCTATAATACGAGTACTAACGGTGCTTATGTGAAATGGAAATATCCACCGAACCTACCTGTCCCAGATAATATTGAACAATTAGTCTTCCCTAGTAATGATATTATACGCACTGGCCTTGAAAATCAGGAGTATTGTCTAATTCTTACGGATGATAGCGGTTATAAAGTTTACGGGTACTGTCGACGTGTTCTACCTGAAAATTCAGAAATGTGTCTTCCTTTGTGTTATTGCTTAATAAGTGTCACAAAAGCTTTAGGGTTCTATCAAAGACTTCTCAAAGAAATAGAATCACGTCATGGACAAAGTGAATCTCAAATGAATTTTATGTTAGGTATTTTGCAAAACTCTCAAATTCCCAGTGCTGGAAAATATTTACATGTAAAACTACCTCTCTCAGTCCGTCCAAAAACATTTTTTTCTTCCAGTCATAAAATATCACCAAAACGTTTAAGTTTAGAGGCCAACCCAAAATGGTTGACGGAATCGGCTGCACAAGCTGCTTTTGCTGAACAAGAAGTTGAAGTAACAAAAGCAGGCAAAAAATCATCAGGCTCGAAATCTCTTCTTCAAGAATACGAAGACAAGAAACAGCAACAACCATTTGACTTCGGTCTCATTAATCGAAGTCTAATAATGCGCGATCCGAGATTCGATGAAATTTTAATTCGACGTCCCAACGATCTTCGACTTGAAAATACCGAATTGAGTGAACTACTAATTTGTTTGGGTCCAGAAAATCTTATAAGTGTCTTCTCCAGCTTACTTCTCGAACGCAAGGTTATATTGCAGAGCAAAAATATATCTCTTTTAACGAAGTCTGTCCTAGCATTGCAAACTATTTTATATCCATTTCAGTGGCAATACACTATTGTAACTATTCTTCCCAGAAACCTCATTGAAATTTGCCAGGCACCTTTCCCAGTTCTTGCTGGTATACTAGAACATATTTCCTTTGAAATAGAGGATGGCATTGTGGTTGATCTGGATATTAAGAGAATCACACAAAGTTGTGGAGACGAACAAACCATAATTCCCAACTCTTTGCAAGAATCTCTACAATTGTCCTTAGAAATGGTGGATCTGATCGGACAGGGAAAAATGCTGTCCAGTGTTCTGATAAGTGAAGCTTTTCTTAGATTTTTTGTGGAACTATTTGGAGATTACAATCAAAAATATTTTCATAAAGAAGAATTTATTCAAAATCATCAATCGCAAAATGTCAAATTCTTTCTTGAATGGTTTCTTGAGACCTCTATGTTTCGACATTTTTGTAATGAAAGATATGTCGATAGAGATACATCAGCTGACAGTTTTTATAAGATATTTGATGCAAGACTCATAGAGAAGAGTAAAAATAACTCAAAAATAGTGCAAAATATCGAGACTATAGTGAAAAATTCCAAAATTATTAATAAAAAGGGAAAAACCTTTAAAGAGAGATTTAAGGGTTTTTTACATAACAATTAGTCACGTTTTTTATTTTTACTTTTTGTATTGTGTTAAGATTTTTGTTGTATTTTATATTTTGTTGACATATTTTTAAGCCATATATTTAATGCCATTATAATAGAATAAACAATCGCTTAATTTCTCTTTTAAAATCAAGTCACAATTTAGAATGAATAAAGCGAAATCTTACGTATAGTTACAATGCGCAGTCCGAGCTAAAATCATATTTGTAAAATGTTATACTTATTGAACGAATATAAGAATCTCTACAATAGAAATTATTATTGTCGTCGAAATATTGCTTCAGCTCTCTTTTAAAGGCAGCTGGGTTAAATGTCAGTGCCTTCCTTTTGTTGTCTTCGTTAACAACTGCTCTTATTATGTTATATTTCTTTTGTTATTTTTTATTTATTACATTATGTTGTTGCTGTTTCTTTGTTATAACGAAGGAGATTTAGAAGTATATCACACTCGGCGAAGTTTATGGGTATATTTGATGTAAGAAAATCTATAAGAAAATTTGCGAAATCATGTAATTCAGAATTTTTTTTGATTAGCAACAATTTTTTATGGTGGCATTTAGAACCTTTCTTGTATTGTACCTAAATATAATTTCATCTCAATTTTCAATGCTAACACTGTTCAGTTATTCAAGGCACATTTTTACATTCATAAAATATGTTAAAATTACCACTTTACTTTTTTTTTAAATTCGCATCGCATTCACTCATGTCTGTATCATTTTTATGGTGCTACATTTTAAATAACATCTATATTTGTTCTGCTTTTTTACGAAAATTATAATTTTAAAATTACATTAAATATATTTTAGATTAAGATTCTATTTCATAGTAAGAGTGGTACTTTACTAGTGAAATAGTAAAAATTTGGACTGTAGGGTAGACCCATTTGAATGATATTCCTAAAAAATACTACAGAACTGAAATAGCGGAGATCTCTTAAGGTTGGTAGTTTTATTTGAACATCCAACATATAATTCCAAGTATCGTTTGTTAAAAAATAAAGCAAAATAGAGCTCTAAATTTAAACATGAAATGTTCCATTCACACCGTGGTATAAATGCAATATTTCATGTCCAATTTAGAGTTTTATTATACAAATGTAATGTCAATTAAATCCGGCTTCGTGCTGTAATGCTAATGTATAGGAGTAATAATTGACTTTCTCTATAATATTCTGAGAACTAAATTTCATTATTTTATATATTATTTTAATCACAAATTAATTAATTTAATACAAAAATTCGAGCGCAAAAGTATATGAAACTCATTAAAATGATACATCTTCAACAAATTATTATATAATAAATCATGACAATAAATCTATTAAATTAGAATTCGAAGTAATGAACAACTACGCAATTCATTTTGAGATATTTTAAGAAATTTAGAACAGGAAATGGTGTTATTCAAACTTTCAAGAGCAAGCCTTCTTCGTATTGTCGCTAATCCTTTGCTTCTTTTTATGATACTGTAATAAAAAAGGTTGTATTAAACAAAAAAAACTTTATTCACGGATAATAAAGACAATGGAAACTAGAAGAACTTAACCACAATCGAGAAAGCAACATTATGCTGTGCAAAAAAATTGCTTAATTTAAATTCAGCATCTGCGACTTTCTCTGAAAGCGCAGTTTGTTTTGCAAATAACACACCTTCGTATTATTAATTTTTTGTACATTTTTTTTGTGTTTATCTGTCTTAGCATGCCTTACCAATTCGCTCCTACCACATTTAAGAGTTGTTTGACATGCTGCACAAAAACACTTACAGTTGTCATTGGTGCACTTTTTGACTCATACTTTAAATAAGGGATCTTGCGTCCATTCATCCCTAAATTTTTGGTTATAATATGGCTCTTTCGATAACTCATTTCGCACTTTCCGTTTCTTCACCATATTTGTCCAATATGTAAGCTAATACGCTGTTTAAAATGCTAATAATCTGCATATCAAGAGATAGGCGAAGACCAGTAGATTGATCAATTAACTGATTCCAGTTTAAATAGCTGCATTCCTCGAAAAGAAGATCGAAAATTGCCGGAGGGGACAGTTGCGTATATCGCAAAACACATGATCCTTCTGAGCAAGAAGTCCAGTTGAAAGGGGGAGGAAGTATTGAAATACGTCGGACAAAAGTTTATTACACTGAGATGCAGTGATTGTAAAAAAATCAAAAAAGTATTAGTAAAGTGATAGACAAGGAGGATGTTGACACTAAAATCACTTGCTGCAATTATGTTAGAGTACCTGTGTGATAGAGCAGACACGGCAAGTTCGAATTCCGCTCGTTTTCAAAATTGAAGGATCTTGGAGGACACTTCAACACAGATAAACTCTAATTCATTGGACTGAGAGCGGCATACAATTTTAAATTTAAAGCATTCGCGTACATATATGACCACACGTCCGCCACCTCTGGCGTCCCTGTCGCAGCGAAAAAGTCTAAAGCCTGTTAAAGAGACAAGGACAGAAAGAATAGTGTTGTCGATCCGCATGAAGATCCGTTCCCATGAGCATCTCCTTTAATTCGTCTCTTTTAGATTTGACACTGCTAAAGTGGTAAAAAAGAAGATCTACATTTTTCTTACTTCTTTCAACTCTTTTATAATACTCTTCTTCACTAAATTCAATCCAATTACTGAATTATGATACTGATATTATTATTACACACATCAGTGTAGAAATATGAAAAGGATTAACTTCCAGTTATAATTTTATTTGATTATGTCTCAATATTATTAAATTGCACCAATTTGATGAATATATTATCTATTCATATAACTAATATCAATATAATTTTTTTTCTCAATGAGTTAATTGTCTTCTTCTATTAGATTCTGATTCGAGTGGTTTGGATGGACTAACTAGGGTTTTAAACGACTGACATCATACATACCTTGCATAGATTTCTGAGTTATTTGAAAACCAGGAACATTCCTTAGTAGATAGCGATCATTACCTATAACCTTACCTATTACATATGGTATGCATTTTTCATTCACTCCAACAGTGGCATCCACATTTGTGACCATGACCAAATCCCCTACTTTACACACTTTGAGTGGTTTGCGTTTCTCATTAAATTTTCTCTCATTATACAGTTGAGAGCGTTCCATTTTTTCGGATGCTAAATCCCGAATTTCAGACAGAGTTTGAAGATTGCTATCTCTCACTTTAAAGTTTTTTAAGTATTCGCCAACTCTATCTACAATTATACCATTGCAAACTCTACTTCAGACAAGACTTTATCCCAAAATTTCCCAGTGTCAAGATCTAACAGCTTAGCTATCATAGGGTATAGAGTCCTATTAACCCTTTCAACCTGTCCATTAGCTTTAGGAAATCCGCTGCTAACTAGAATATGATGGTCATCGATAAATTCTTTAAACTTAAGCGAGGTAAAACAACTACAACGATCCGAAATCAGACGGATGGGTCTACTAAAAGTATCAAAATACTGTTTTAGGCATCTAATGACATCATTAGTATTAGTAGTTTTAGTGGAATACAATTTGACAAACTTCATAAATGCATCGATCGTGACTAATATATATCTTTTCCCTACCGATGTTTTCTCAAATAGACCACAAAAGTCGATATGGAGAGTATCGAATGGTTTATTCCCATTTGGAATGGGGTACAAAAATCCCTCAACCTTACCCGATGGTGTATTAAATGTTATACATTTAGGAAAATTCTATATATATCTTCTAATTCTCTCTTTCATATCTGGAAACCAGTAGGAACGAAACGTGACTTCAAAAGTTTTAGCTATTCCCCTATGTCCCAAATGATCATGTGTTATTTGCAACACTTGGAGAATCATTACTTCGGGGGCGTAAAATCTTAAATGTTGTTTATTTACCTCTCTATAAATAAGACCATCTCGTAATTCAAATAAAGTATGTTCCGATTGCTCTAATTTTGTCCTCAGTTCCTCCAGCGCAGGATCCTGAGATTGGCAAATAGCCATTCTTTGCTCAAAAGTGCTCTCTTCTAATACCAAGACATTTTGGCAACGGCTCAGAGCATCTACATGCTGCATCCTTTTCCCTCCCCTATGTTCAACAACATAATCAAAATTTTGCATTTCGAGCGCCCAGCGAGCTATTCTTGGATTTATAACCTGTTTGCTTAATGTAAGCGTAAGAGCATTACAATCCGTTACAGTTTTAAATGGTCGCCCTACCAAATATATTCTAAACCCACGTAAAGCATATATAATTGCAAGTGTCTCTAATTCATAGGAGTGATATTTTCTTTCTGAATCACTGGTTTTCTTCGTGAAATAAAACAGTGGATGAAATTTCCCGTCGCTTTTCTTTTGCATTAATATGGCTCCGTAGCCACTGGAACTTCCATCACAATGTAGCTCCAGTTCTCCAGTCGGTGAATAAATAGACCGTACAGGTGCTTCCAACAATTTTTGTTGTAAATTCTCGAATGCTTCTAACTCCTTCTCACCAAATGAAAATTCCTTTTTACCTTTTAACAAGTCTTGCAATCGTTTAGCAATTAATGTGAAATTTTTCACAAATTTACGGAAATAAGAGCAAAGTCCTAAAAACCTCTGAACTTCTCTTACATTTTTTGGTAAAGGGAATTCCTTTACTACCTTTAAATTAGATGAATTTGGTCTGACACCCTCATCAGAAATGTTGTATCCTATAAAATCTATTGATCTATACATAAATTTACATTTTGCTAAATTTAACTCCAAAGAGTTAGCAATCAAAATATCAAGGACTTCGAAATGTTCTGTTTCATTTTCGGAAGCTATGAGAATATCATCGATAAAAATTACTACTTTATTATCTTTAATCAGTTTATGGAACAGTAGTTCTGTATAACGTTGAAAAACCATTGGTGCGTTTTATCAACCCAAATGGCATCTTCAGATATTCGAATTGGCCAAGGGGGGTGATGAAACTAGTATATTTTATTTATTCAGGATTCATATCAACTTGATGAAATCCACTTTTTAAATCAAGTGAAGTAAAATATTTTTTTAGCCAATTTATCAATAACGTCTTCAATTAGAAGTAAAGGATAATTTTCTCTGCACGTATTTTTGTTCAAAGTACGATAATCGACACAAAGTCTAAGATCGTCGCTATTTTCCTAATTTTATATTTTTATCAAGTGGGTCTAAAGGAACATTTTTTACAAATTTCTTCTTAATTCAATTTACTGAACTACCAGTGTCAATGAGAGCATTACATTCTTTCCATTTATATGAGTTATTATCATTTCTCAATAACAATTTTACTTGACAACAACAATCAGTTACCTTAATTTCTCTAATATAATTGCATGATTTATTCTCAAGTATCGATTGGATTGTTGACGGTGCTGTTCCTGATCTTCTTGAAGATGATGTAGACAATGTTAATGATAATACTGTTGCAACTGAACAATTCATCCGAACGTGATCAGTTGCACCACACGAGGAGCATGAACCAATTGGACCTTTTTTTAAATTACACTGACGAGAAATATGTCCAACTTTCCCGCAATTATAACATTTTCGGTGTACGACAGAGCTTAAATGAGGACTATTTGCACTTGGCTTTGATGATGAATGTTGCATAAAATCCTTTAAATTTATATTTTTAAAAGACTCAAGAAGATCATAAGCTGAAGTAAATTTCTGCATTTTCGCCTGTGCCTGTAAATGAACATTGGTAATCCCTTCTATCATCTCTTCCACCAATTCTTATGTTCGAAAGCACCATTTTATCATGGAAATATATTGCAAATTCTTCACCTACACACCATCGTCTCGCTTCAAATTTTTTTCTTAATTGTAGTTTACTTTCCCTCGGTAAAACATCATTTCTAATTCCTGCAAAAATTGTTCATAAGAGAGGTTGATATTATTCGCACTCGGAGGGCTAAAAAGAAGGATGTTATGTTTATTTATTTATTGTTTCTTTTCATTATTTTTTCTTTTTACAAACAGATGGTTACAATACAATTTACACGCAATATAATGTACACAATACAGTATAAAACTTTACAATCTATGTTTAACGCAAAACGTTTATCGTGTCTTCACTATATTTATACAATTATGCACCTAAAAATTATGTATCTTAGTCTTAACGTCACAACTTTTGGAGTTAGAACTTCACAACTTTGGGTTAAATATCAAGCGATTGCATTCGCGAATTCGACCGACCTTTTATTACCAAAACGACTCAGACCGCTTAAAAAGACTTTCAGATTAGACTCACTCACAACGACGACTCAACTAAACTGTTCAATTAGACTTTTAAAAACCGACTGCTCAATTAGACTGTTCATACTGCAGCTCGCTGGGCAGCGTCAGGGTCTCAAGCGAAAGCTTTTTCGCGCCGAAACCGCTGACGCTACGCTTTAGCTATTAGATTCCTGCCCAATAGCGAGCGAGTCTTTTTGTGGTTTCTTGTTTTTTCTTTGCCTCACTTTTGTATGGCAGCATAGATCGGATTTATTTGATTTATGCTGCCGGTTGCATTTTCTTATCTTCCCTTGAATTTTCGTGCGAGAACATGCAACAAAGTGAGTCAATTTTTATTATTCTATTTTTTTAATTATAAAGTTGCGCATTCCGATTTGTTTACTGGGATTTAAATCCCAGTGGGAAGGCGCAACAATGTTGATTTTTTACGGTCTCGGGCATAGGATATCGCTGACAGTTGCATATTCCTGTGGCTTGACTTGGATTTTAATCCAAGCGGGAATATGCAACTTTGTATGCCCGTTGATTTGATTGATTAATTTCAAAATCGATTTTTATATACAACAAGGACTTTTTCATTGATACAGGAAAATCTTACGATTATCGGCCTATCCACCGCACCAAGTCTAACTCGAGTCTGATTTAACTCTGCCTCGATAAGCTACAGTAAAAGGGTGTAATTCAAATTTAAGCACAGCCGAGATTTCTTTCAGTACACTACAGAATGAAGGGAGAGCAGATCCAACATCCATCCTTCAAGGCTCGAGATTTTTAGACTTCCCGATACACATTGAGGGCAGTTTATGTGTGCCAGAAGCGTTTAATGCCAAAATAACAGTTATCCGTTCTTTTTTCATTTTGTGTCCTGGAGCCGATGTTTCTTTTGAGGATACTAACGATTTTGTAGGAAACATTTTGAAATTAACATTCGTTTCATGGACATTGTAAATTTGGTCCTGAATGTAGCCTTGAAGTGTAATCTTCGAACTTTGTTTTGAAAATATCAACCGTGTCTTGCTCTGCAGATAACTTTTCACCACATACATTCAATTGCGGAATGTCATATCTGTTTTTAAACCTGCCTTAACAGTTTCGAGTTTCAGAATTAACGAAAGAAAAAAAAATATTTTAAACTCTCATTTCATTCTAAAAACATTTATTGGTCTATTAACATATGATTCTTCCACCTTATTATCTTCTTCACTATTGATTCATCGATAGTTCACTTATCAATTTTTAAGCATAACTTCTTAACATTAAAGTACAAAACCGATGTTTTCACTTTTAAGTCCCGAATTCAACTCCGACTACCTACTTTATTTTTTGATTTCTCAAAGACTGTAGGCGAAAAAAGAAAATTTGCTGACTCGAGTTTCCACGAGTCGCTGGGTGAATTCAAAAGCTGCAAAATAGCTGCTGATTTAGATTCTCATGCTAGGTATCAAGAGGTATGTAACAAACAATTCTTGAGAATTGTTTGTTTGAACGGAAATGCAACTTTTAAAATAGAATACGAGATTCCCGAGAATTTTACAGAAAGATATGCAATTGCGATCGTTGGAAATTTTGATTTCGAGTAAATTTTATATCCGAATGAAATATCTAACACAGCTTTCTCCAGAAATTTAGATTAGGGTTTACCCATTCTGGAACGGTAGAAACACCAACTCCGTAATTAGTCGCGACAGTTTTCAATAAACTTCCCTTTTCAACTTCTTTGCTAGCAGCCAATTTATCAGCGAAAGTAATCACAGCACAAGAGCAGTATCTTTCTGGAGGAGATATTCTCAAAGTCTGAGATGTGCCACAAGCAGCTGGAATCGACACTATGCAACTGCCTCGCATTCGCATATGATGTGCTCCGATCTTTCATCCTCTTCGAGATATAGTCTACATACATCGGTGGTTGCAATTCCAATTCGATTAAGGTGCTTTATAAGGTAAATAAAAGTAAGATGATTTCGTTTTTGTACATTTTAACAAATGCTTCGATAATGAAAATAAAAGTATTTAACACTTCTTTGTCAGTCAGTTTGATCCGTTTCGCTCGGCTCCTTTTTCTTGTGTACGATGATTTATTACATTTATCGGGATATGTATGGCCGAAGTCATCAATTAACAATTGAGATCCATTCGATGTGCGTAATATAGGATA
>QYTT01094423.1:63261-80411 GCA_006980735.1 Dasypogon diadema
AAGAGATAGGTAGGCACATGTGCTATATCAAATTTAAGGAAACCACGTGAGGATTCTAAATATCGGAAAAAAATGTAGGTTAATTAGGGTTTTTTTGAAAAGGGGTAGGGGAGTGAATGAGGACTCTTTGAAAAGCCTAGGATATACCCTACAATATGACACCACAATTATACGCAACAAATGTTTATTAGAATTAATTAATTAGAATTAGAATTAATTAATTAGAATTAGAAACGTAAAAACGGAGTAAAAAAATCTCAAGTCCCGTTATCTCGGAGACCGTTACGATTGCCCCCCCCCCCCCCTGCCGAGACAATTTTTTGTTTGTTTGTCAATTTAACTGGTACACGCTGTATATGTTACCATGTTATTTTATTGTTTATTGTTTTGAGGAGATGAACAAATAAAAGTAATGCCTGAAAAAACGAATTTGTAACCTGGATAAACGATCTACTTATGTTTAACAAACAAAAAAACGCCTCAAGACTCACTTAAGCCGCGCCAAAGGTGCACACACTGTGTGCGACAAACAGCGAGTATTCGGGTACCGTTCGGATGGGACTGATTCAGAGAATATTTGCTCCTTTTTTCTTATTGGGCTTGTTTTTGTCTCGCCCTAAAAAATAATTTACATAATAAAACGCTTCAACATTGAATAGCAAATTCATGGTACGTAGTGTGGTTCGTCCAAGTATCCCTGACCTAAGGTAGAAGGAGCAGTGAGAGAGGAAATAGGCTGTTGTGGTCATTTTTAGATATATTCTGTCTATATTTCAACATATCTTTCACATCTTTTAATAAGTGCTTTAATACCGTTAAAATAGTAGTCTGAAGATTTGTCTTCAAAATGCTGCTTGACAAATAAAAAATAGTCCAATTGCTCGAAGTCGCAGCCTTTGAAATAGTAGCAGTGTGTACGGGCGCATTATCGTGTAAGAGTAGTACTTTTCGGGATGGTTTTCCTCTCCTTTTCTCGACAATGGTATCACGTTCCTTGAAGTCCAGCAGCAGAATAAATTCAGTATCGCAGAAAGCTGTTGTCATGACTTTGTGGTACTTTGTGTGACCTTCGCTTTTTCGGCGCTGGTTCTCCGAGGCGATGCCACTCCATTGAATCTCTTTTGGACAAAGGGAAATGAACCATGGTTTCATCTCCTGTCACAATCCTATGAAGAACATTGTCCATGTCATCTTTACATAACTCCAAGTTTCTGATAGCATTCAACTCGCCATAATTTCTGCACTGGGGAAAGAATTCTTGGTACCCATCTTCCGCTGATTTTTGTCATATCCAAATGCTTATAAACAATCCGGAGGACACTTGCTTTCGATATACCGATTTGTTCTGCGATTTTCTTAGCCTTTAACCGCAGGTCCGTCAGAACAACTTTCACGACCAAATCCACGTTATCCTACACAACTACTGTTTCTGGCCCTCCACAGCGTGGGTCATCTTCAATCAACTCCCGTCCCCAACGAAAAAGCTTTGACCCATGTTTAACAATCGAAAATGATGGTAAAGATTCTCCATGTATACGATCCATCCCCTCTTCGATCTCTGTCGGCGTTAATCCGTCTTTTGTTAAAAATTTTATTACAGCACAGTATTCAATTTTTTTCATTTTCACTTTTCTAGACAAGATAACTTCACTTTTCGAATCACTATTTCAAACTGTTCCGACTGGTGGATTTATACCCTCAAAAACTTCTCAAAAACGTTGAGGGTATCAGGTTGGAAAAGGATTCAAGGTACAATATTGGACCGCACCGTAAGTCGTAGACGTAGTGCAAGCAGAAAAGCGAGCGACTATTGTGTAGTACCTAGTGGAGAGCGAATATAGTCGTTCGCTTTTTTTTCCTAAATTCTTATTTTTGTATAATTTCTTGAGGCTGGAATAATTAAATTGAACCCTGGACTTACGTGGTCAAATCATGGATAATCGATTTATGCATGAAAAATGGTAAATTTGTAACTTGAGGGTGCTGGCTAAAAAAAAGCTTTTTTTTCTTTTACTTTTTCAAAGGTCGGAGAAATAAATTTAATGGTTGGGCAAATGTGAACAAATAGTGAACAATTGATTGCAATTATAAAAGTTCTAAAATTTTTATTTGGGGAGCCAACTTCACACAGCTGATCCGGAATGATTCCCTCCAGCGTAACTGGTAAATGAAAAACTCCGTAAGGAAGCCTTTCGTGTGTTAAATATCGTTTACTATCGAGCATGTTTTTGTAAGCTTTCAAGGGACGCATTGTGGCGGCAGCTGAGCCAGAGACCCGTTGGTCTCAGGGTTGGTGATTGCAATTCAGAACACATTTAAAAGGCACAAACATCACATCACCACATAGTGTATATTCTAAAGTCCTCTAAGGAATGCCTACATTAATTTCTAGGTATATCCTTTTACAGGATACAATATGCGACTTTTCTGAATTTTCTCTTAAAGTAAAATATTTTTATAACTGTAAATAATGGAGATTCTAAATCTACACTGTAGACCATGCAACGAGGTCCTCTATAGGGCTACATAATTACATTTTGGCGATATGCTTAAATAAGGATAAGAAGGATAAGAAGGATATTCAAAAATGTCTTTAAAAAGTGCATGAGAATTAGCTTTGAAACAATAAGAATTATCCGGGTGCACAAGAAACACTTCAGTAAACTAATAACATTCTTGTATGTATATCATATACAATTATTTATAATGAAATACTGTATTTAGATCAGGAAGCCTGATTTAGTGAAAAATCCCATGAAGAAATAAAAGTTAACCCAATGGACAAATGCCTCGGCCAACTTTACATTTTTTTACAGGACTATCAAAAATTATTTCTCACTGGTTTGCCTTTTTACAAAAGATATCAAATAAAACTACAGTGGCTCAAACGAAAAATCGGACAAGGTTAACTCTTAATTAAAACACAAGATATATGAAGAATGAATAACACGATTTTGTTGATATATAGCTCATTTTTCTTCTTTTCTCCTATATTTTGAAAATATATTTAGGAATTATACATTCTCAAAATCATATGAAAAAAATCAAAGAAAATAACAAACAAAATTCAGTTTTCAAGTCAGACAAATAATCGGACAATATATAAAAATTAACAAATTGTGGAAAAATATACTAATTTAGTATTGGGTGGCAAATCTTTTTGACTCTATTACAGCTTTAATTCGTTTTGGCATTGATTTGGCGAGATTTTGACAAAATTATGATTCGATATTATCCCATTCATTCTTTAATGCTTCTTTTAACTGACTAAAATTATTAAATGTTTTGTTGTACAGTCTCTTTGCAAGTTCCCCCCATAAATGCTCGATGACGTTCAAGTCTGATAACTGGGCAGGTGTATTTTGGAGCAGTTATGTACAAGCCAAAGCTTTCCGACCTCCCAAATATACTTCGGATCGCTATTTTGATAAAAATCAAAGTGCTGCAAGATGCCTAATTTTTCTGCACTTTGTTTAACATTTGCTTTGAGAATGTTGAAATAAATAATTATGTCTATTTTACATTTAATAAAATGCAAATTGTCTATTTCCGCTCTTGATATGCACCTCAAATCACCACAGACACCCCTCAATGCTTTACAGTAGCCCGGGTATTTGTTTTTATCGAATTCGGTATTGGGTTTTCGCCACACGTAGGACTTCGCATCCGGTCCGTGTAAGTTAAACTCACTCTCATTAGTAAATAAAACCTATTAATTATAATTAAAACAATTAAAACCTTAAAACAATTAACTAAATAATCCCTTTACGGGTTTCCAAAATTTGTTATCCTTCAGCAAATATTCCATGGGAAATTTTAGTAGAATTTTTTTATTCATTGGGTGTATAACTGACTTCTTCCTAGAAATTCTCCCATGGTAACCGTGTTTTCTTAAAACGTTTCGCACAGTTTCAACACAGACATCCTTTTCTATGTAATCTTACATAAAATTCTTCAATTCTTTGGCTGATTTCAAAGGGTTTTCTTGCACTTCTTTTATAAGTCGATCATTTAATGTTCTTCCCTGGCCTTGATGCTTTTATCTTTTTTTCTATTTTCATTGCGATATCTTTTAACTACCTATATCATGAACAGTTGAATGACTTCTTCCAACCATGTCTCCCATTTCTCGTTGTCGTTCTTCATAAAGTTTTATCACTAACTGTCGAAATTCTAAAGTTAATTGTTTTTCATTTCGAATTACAACTCGTTGCCTCACAACCAAACGTCAATTGAATGCAAACACGGAACGGAATACTTAAAGCGACGGATCTTAATTCACAAGAATTTCTAGGAAAATCCGTTTCTTTTGCAAGTATTGACTCATTTGTTTAATTTGTCCGATTATTTGTTTGACTTGAAAAATGAATCTTATTTGTTATTTTCTTTATTTTTTTTCATATGATTTGAAGGATGTATAATTCTTAAATATATTTTCAAAATATAGGAGAAAAAAAGAAAAATGAGCTATATATCAGCAAAATCGTGTTATTCATTCTCCATATATCTTGTGTTTTACTAAAGTGTTAACCTTGTCCGATTATTCGTTTGAGGCACTGTATCTTGTGTTTTACTAAAGTGTTAACCTTGTCCGATTATTCGTTTGAGCCACTGTATGTATTTCGTACATGCATAGACAAATAACAGCATTGTGTTTAAGGCAAATTTAAATGTTTTTCGTCTCCTTATTTAAGGATATCACTAAAAAGTAATTATGTAGTCCTATAGAGAACTTCGTTTATGGTCTACAGAAAAATTTGGAATATCTGTTATTTACCGTTATTTGAAGATTTGAATTTAACCCGCCATTTTGACCTCTAAATTACATTTTCGCCAATCTACTACGGTATCATAAAGTACCACTATGCAAGAACTTATGCCATTTGCCGGGACAACTTTTCAGAAGTAGTACCTTAATCTTTAACAATAAGAAAATAAATTAAGAGGTCGGATAGAAAAGAATGATGTTATATACATAATTTTCAAATATCTCGTCCAATAATTGTTAACAAATTTAAATTGATTAGAAATAGATTTGCGCTATCTTTTGAAAAACTCTTCCAAATTAGCCCCTGTATCCCACCAATTGTGACGTGACGCTGCTTTAAAAATTCACTAAAACCTTCCGATAAAATTCCTTGTGCATTACAATAAATCCGATTTCATCGAAACACAAAAAATGCGTAGTGATGCCTTACTAAAATCAATCCGTTTTTTATTTGTCGCAATTAACAAACGTTCGATAAAAAAAAGCGTTGTCTCATAAATATTTACACTGTGCAGTGTTTCATCCCTCTTTCTTGTTGCTAAGCTAACTACAAAATCATGGGAAAGTGAACAAAACGTGCACTTATAAATTTTTAAAATCAGCAAAACCTGCTGCATCTAAGCAAATGTAGTAAGTTTTACAGTAGAGCAACAACAACAACTACAGGGAGAACAAAAAATGAAACTTACTCTTTGCGGAATCTCAATCCCTAGCTCTTGTAGCCTACGCCGACAAGTGGTCATGGAGACGTCTTTTTGAATTTCAACCTCCCATTTCCTTTTGATATCAACAAGAGACGCAAAAGGATTCATTTTAATAACACGCTGTAGAGATAAATCGTCACTTTGATCCGTCTTCCTAGGGCAACCATACTTCGGCTTGGAATCAATTTCCATACTTTCTTCGAATTTCTTAATCACATTGTGAACAGTGCTTCTTGCTATGCCAAGACTCGTCGAAATCTGCTGATAAGGCTTACCCATCTTCTTGTACTCAGTAATAATCAATTGCTTCACATCTGGATCCAACGGCTTGCCGCGCACCATTCTGGTTCCGTTGAGTTGCGAACACAAGAGTCACACAAACAGAATTCTAAATGCCAAGATTGAAATTTTTGATGATAACAAGAATTTTACGTTGTTTCGTCCAACCGAGCGGCAGATTGAACAATCTGAACTGTCTGTACTCCGAAGCCAAAAGAACGAACTCGACAAAGTACACCGCACACTAGAACAGGCTGCCTGCTTTACTATATAAAGCATGTTCTCAGTTCTCGCTTCTCAGCCTCTGGGATGGCTATTGCTATTGCTATTGGTGCCAGTGCGCTGCGCTGTTACACTATACGTGTACTACAGTGGAAGCTTCCGTGCCATGGGAGACATGAGGATGTGAACATAATACCCACAACACAACACAACGCAAACGTATATCTATCTACTCGTTTGTGTGGGTATGAATGGCATTGTGGCGAGCTGGCAAGACAACTTTTGAAATAATGAACTTTTGGACGACAAGCGGGAGATATGGACAAGAATCTGGCACCTGGCTGCCTTAAAATTCGCGTTGAACTTAAGCTGAAATTAAAACTCCCGTGTTCAGATTTTTGGTGACACGTTCAGTTTTTTGTTAAACAGAATGGTGTCCAGGTGTCTTCCTCATTGTCGTTTTAGACGTTCTCGGGAAGATACTATAAAAGTCCAACCTACTCGAAGTTAGTGGAACAACAATAGCAATACATTTGCCTTGAGCTGCTTGTGCAATTTATTCGAAAATATCAAACTATAACAAGTCCACTCAAGTCAACGCAATTGTACTATGGTTTTTCAAGCGAACTTGATTACGTAAGATGTTTACGTATTGATTCGAATTGCACAGAGGTTCATAGTCCACTTATCATGCTAGAAATTTATGTGCATACATATAGACGAAAAGTATTTTTATGCCGCTTTCACTATTGGCTTCGTCGCAAAACGGTGGACGATTTGGGCAAATAAACGGAATGTCTTACAACGTAATAATGAATTAAATATGTCGGGTAAATCAATATCACATCTCTCAAAGATATCTGAAAAATGTTCAATTATGGATGGGCATTATCTTGTGTGACGTAATTTCATAGAAACTGCTTCTTCAAGCACATTATCGTCGCTCGGACTAGTCCAATGCTATGATCTGTTGAATTGTTATTTTAATGCATATTATATGAGGTCTCGCGACAGTTCAGAACTGATAGAATATCTTGAGAATTTGACCTTATATAAATTTTATGGGTAAAAAAAATTTACCGAACTGCGCCATCAATTTGATCTTGAGTCGCATCTTCAAGGTCATTTTTATATCCTATAGCGAAATTCCCAGTTTTTATTTCATATTCTTGTAGCTGACGTCGAGCCCTCTTCAAAACATTGGCCACATGTCCTTTTGTCCGAAAAGGTTGAATTCCTTCAAAATGTTGATTTCTCATGTTGTATTTTAAGAAGTCTCCAAAATGTGAAAAATACTTAGACAAAAAGAAAAAGCTTCAACATCAGTTGTATGGAATAAAAAATGAAGGTTACCTCTTAAACAAATGAGATTACTTTAACGATCGATCCCATCTAAGGGCTCTAGAGAAACTCTAAAAAAAACTCTAAAAGACGCCAAGTTAACGAGACAATCAACTTTCGGAGGACCCTGTATGTAGAACTTTCAACGTTTTTTCCCAGATTCTCCGATTTTTAAATTCTAATAACGATTCAGTAAAATTCAAGTAATTTAAAGATCCAACAAAATATTGAGTACATTTAATAGATATCTAATTACAAGTAAATTAACAATACTTTTCACTAGAACTTTGGTATTATAGATTCTTACCAGGTTTTAGTAAAAACGACGGTTACAATCTACATGCCTTTGAACAACTCGTAAAGCCAACTACTCCTTTTTTGAGGTGCAAAAACTACTCATTTACGAGTTATAAATATGACTCGATCTTCTTTAGCAATTATGATTCGTGACAGTAATTCCCTTCACTTATAGATAGCGACAGTAATGAACCAAGTTATTGCTACAGTTAAACTATAATTTAAAAGAAAAATAAAATATGTAATACCTAAATATGTAATCAAGATTTAAGTACTGCAGCATTCTTGTACGGTAGCGTACTGTTGCTGATTTGTATGGAAAATGCTGTAGAATCTGCATATAATGTTTTATTTAGTTTTTTAATAAAAGTACTTTTCCAAATCAATTGAATCAAAGAAAAATAACAAAGAAAAAATGCTACTTGCTAAGTATTGTTGGAGATCAAAATTTTAAAAAAAAAACCTACCCTTAGAAACAAAATGAATGTGCGAGACCCAGAATGGATGAAAAATAAACCTCTAGTAGTAAAACATTCGGACGGAAAAGTTATTAAATACCGGAATTAAAAATCCCGGATTACATGATCCCGGAAGATGTAAAATAGAAAATCTCGGACAACAAAATCCCGGATTGCAAAACCCCGGAAAATAAAATCTCAAAACGTAAAAGTGAAAAATCCGGGAAAATAAACTTTGTAAATTTTATGAAGCAAAAAACATTAAGCGATACTTAAAAGTAATTTGTTTTACTTTTATTAATAAAAATGTGGGAATATGTCTAGATTAGTTGCCTCCGCATCTTCTTCTTACTAAATCTCATTCGTGGTCTACAACTAGAGTTAGAAATCCTTATTCGTTTGCTCCTTTTACGATATGCCTTTTACGATTGCATGTGTTTTGGGTCTTTTTGCTCCTTTTACAAATTGTGTCTTTTGCGATTGTGCCTGTTAATTGTTTTTTTGCTCCTTTTACAAGCTGTGCCTTATCATCTGGACAAAAAGAAGATACTGGAGAAACCAAACTAAACTTGTTCCAAAATGTGTACAAAATAACGGATATACATAAAATATAATCCCACGTGCGATTCTATAAAATATTTACAAATGCGAAATTTTAATATTTCGGGATTTTGTAATTCGGGATTTTGTTTTCCAGGATTTTGTCTTTCGGGCTTTTATAATCGGGATTTTGAATTCCGGGATTACGTACCCAACCCGATTCGGATCCAGGCAATATCAATGTAAACCATCTTGGTTATCTCGTACACTTTAATCTTTCAAGAACAGGGCTTTATCATAACGTTATAAATAATGTTTTTATTCCGTTCACAAACTAAACGTTATATACCACAAGCGAGACAAAGAATTGAGTTGTATGTGAGAAAAAACGAGATTTATATACATATTTTGCTTGGAAAACGAGGTATTATTTTCGCACTGCTTGATTTTCAAGACAATCGGCCACAAAAACATCGGCGTTTTGTTAATCTACGATTGTACAGTTATTGCAAAAATCGATTAGTTACGATGCGATTAATAAATCGATTAATCGATTAGTGAGTCCCATTTATACGTCACACTAGATCCAAAGATCATGTCAGGTACGGACGTCGTTTTTACGACGATGTATTTATCTTTTGGAAGTTATTTATGATTTTTGCAATGCTCAACTTTTCACGAATGCTCCTTAATACTGATTTGGAAAACGTTCTTATGTTAAAAAGGCAGCTCTGTTAAATTCCCGCCGGCATTTTTTAGCAAACAACAAACTTGTAGATTATATCAATTGGAAAGCTTTGAATATGCTAATTCAAAACTATTTTGGGAACAATACTGGATACAAAATTTCTGATTTCAGTACGATAATATTGACAATAATCAGTGAAGAAAATTGGTCTGATCCGATCAAAATCTCTCGAAGAATCTCTGAATTATCGTAGCCGTTTTTTTTATATACAAAATTATATACAATCAATGTTTAACAACGCGTTTTTTGAGTCGTCACCCTGTTGATCCCCTTTAAGGTAAAGACGAAATTGCGACTAGAAATCTGTGGATATCAGCGGCAATGAGCATTACAAAAATATAGCGCAAAAATTCCAAAAACTGAGAATGTTTATGATTTATTTGTTTGTTTTATTTGTTGTTTTTTAAATGCAGTTCATTAAAACGGTATCTTGCTGTGCCTAAATAAGCTTGATAATTCTGTTTATAATAAATTTTCAATAAAATTTAGTATCTTGTTAAATATTCATGCAAATTTCGTATCATTAAAATACCAAATCCCGAGGTTGCTCAACGTACTACACAGCCTTTCCTGATCCATGGAGCATGGAGTTGAGCAGTATTGATTTTTTTTGTAAAAGTATAATTATTGTCGGAATCAAACCGAATATAGTGTTTTATAAACATTTTATTAAAACTAACACTACAGTAACTTCGACTTTGCAGTAGCTGTTGCAGTATATAGTATCAGTATTGAGTCACATTAACTACAGTACGTTCACTTTCACAGCAAATTTGGATTTTGTAAAGCTTATCTACGAAACGAGTATAGAATATAGGAAAGGTTTTATTCTAAAGCGTAGTTTTTTCTTCGTCTTTTAGTTTCAAATTTATCAGATACAAACAAATTCACCTGTTTTGACGACTCAAAAAAAATGTTTTGGTCTCAAATTCATATGTACACACGGTGTCCCAAAATTCAACGTCAAGCTGGGACCAGTGGATACGCCAGTTTATAAGTGTTCATAAAAAACTACATGTCTGATTATTTCTGAGATTTATATACGAAAAATTTATAAACTTGCGCAAGTTAATGAAGAATTTTGCACTGATACAAACATATATACACACATACGACGAAAAATTAACGAAAAACATAATTATATTTTATTGAAATTAAAATTAAAACATTATTCATTTGTCCCTGAATAGACTGCTTTTATGTCATCAGTCAACCTTGAAATTAATCTTGTGCAATCTTGAAGTGGAAACATTTATCGCATGTTGAAAATATTGTTCTAAATTATTAACAGGACTCCCTTCTCTACCCTCATGTGTATATTCGTAAAGAACCAACCAATGCTTTTTTTTGATACAATGTACCAATTACGAGTTAATAATTTTTGGCATATACAAACATAAGAGCAAGAAAGGGGGTGGGGTGGGGGGAGTGTTCATCATTTAGACGTAGTTAATTGGAATAAATATCACATTTTTTTTAAAAATACGCTATTGTCACAATTTTTAAACTATCATGAAAAAATTTAAAAAAAAAATCATCATTTTTGTAAAGTTCCAAGTGATTCGAAACTCCAGCCGTGATACGTAAAAGCCTTAAGCTTTTAAAACTAGCCACAAAAGAAAATATATGCATTAACTTACCCGGGGGAAATATGCGATCCCTAAATCATGAAGTCTTCGCCTACAGGTTGTCATAGAAACTGGCTTCCCTATCTCATATTCCCACTTTTTCTTTATTTCCAAAACTGAATCATAAGGATTCATCTCGACCACACGCCGAAGAGACAAATCTTCTGTAGAACTTGTTTTTCGAGGACATCCATATTTAGGTTTCGTCTCTATCAACATTGCTGCTTCATATTTTTTTATTACACTATGAACAGTTGTCCTAGCAACGCCCAGAACTCTTGAAATTTGCTGATATGACTTTCCGATTTTTTTGTATTCTTTTATAATCATTTCTTTCAAATCAATGTCTAACGCCTTACCCCGCACCATGTTGAACACAGTGATCACACCAAAAATATCGCAAAATAAAATACAATACAACAACTCTCCGTCTCCGGCTTCTTAAGCTGAAGAATTCAGGTCGCAGATTGAACAATTTGAACTGTGCTCGGCTTTGTGCTAAGTAGTAATCGCAAATATGAACCATATTAGCTCGACAAAGTTCAAAATACGCAATCATGCGCTGGACGACATCGTTCCGTCGATAATTCTGTGCTGGCACTTATCATCGCTCAAGAGCCTATGTAGTTGCCGTATCTGAAATAACGACGACAAGTATGTAATTGGCATCTCCCGACCCCGTGCCGGACCGCTTGAAAAAATTGGCAGATCGCAAAAAACTTTTGAAAACAAACATTATTGGCAAATGGCAACAAAGACGATTACGGAATGAACAGAATATTTGTTCAGGCCCAGATATTTAAGTAATTTGAATGCTGGTTTTGAATTTATACAAATCGTGTCGCGTTATAATTGAGGCAAATATGGGAAGAAAACCTATGCAAATGAAGATATTGTAGTGGGGTGCACTTTGATCTTTTTGAATATTTCACCGAATATCTGATAATACACTTTCGAAGTTTTACCCCAGATCAAATCTCTTTAAATTATTGTTTAAAGCAGAGACTGTCGGTCGTCGAACAGTTTTCAACAATTTCTCCAAATTATTCTAATGAAGAAACCTCCATGCCGTATGTACAAACATAATTATAAAAATATAAACTCCATACGATTTGATGCAGAACTTTCGTCTTTAAGCATTAAGTTGCATATAAATCTAAAATTATTAAATTTTACTAGAGCAACCTTGCTTCAAGCTATGCTAGTTAGCATTATCTAATTATGTCGTAGAGAAGAGATACTCCAAACAAACGCTAACTTCTAATAAATGCTTAGTTTTAGGAGAGGAGAAATTTAAGAAAAGTTTGAATTTCTTATGACTTTTGGAACAAAGTTAACGTGCAGAATTTCATACCAAAGGGAATTTACGCGTCACTTTATATTAAATCATATCAAAAAGAAAAGAAAAAAAATTTAGGTTCTTATAAAAATTATCTGCATTAAATGGTTAACAATAGAAATAAATGCTCTCCTCCGCAGCTTTTTAAAGCTAAATTTTTAGATTTTAATTCTTGCATACTTATATTTTTTTATATAATACCCCGTCCACATTTTCCTTTGATATAACATAAATTTTGGGATTGAAAATTAAAATTAAAAAAGTGTTTAACTGCATAAATAAAAATATTTGAACTTAACTCTCGTAGGGATAAGTTTGCTCTGTTATTCTACAAGTTTATTCATTTCTTAATTTTATTTTAGGGTGACAAATACAATAAGACCACATTATATATATTAAGCGATTCATGGGGGAATGACTAATAATTATTTCATCGCAGTCCTGTGTAATTAATAAATAATTTTAGGAGGAAAGAAATTAATCTATAATTGGTTTAGATCAATTATATACATAATACCCTAGATGTAGTTAAGAAAAGAAAGTAATGAGCATATTATAAACTGTCCGTGTCACCTATGAGATATCTAATCTCTCGCAAGGTGATAGAACTTATTAACTAACTTTTCAGATGGAACTTATACCATCACAGAAATAGCCCCAACCAATGCTTATTATAAAAAAAAAAAACTAACACATAAACAGCTTGAGAAAAAAACAAAAGAAAAGTGTTCTAAGATCCATAAACCAAGTGAGAAATGAAGTAAGGAAAAAATGGAGAAAGGTCCCATATATAGGAAATATATAGGGAAAAATTAAACAACCATTAAATAAGAAAGGTATTCAGGTGGCTTACTTCAACAAAAATACAGTGAAAAATCTATTAACAAATAATAAATTAGGTAAAAAAAGACCAATAAATTAGAAAAAAAGCGAAGTATGCCGGAAAAATTGTGGCAGTTGGTCAGTTGTGTATATCGGCAAGACAAAAATATCTTTGGGAATTAGGTTTAAATAGCTATGTAAACACATCTAAATCAGAAAAACCCACATCGGGACTGGCTATCAAAACATTTTTTTTTTATTTTTACCCAAAATAGTCTAATTTTTAGAATAAAGGAAAATTACCATCAGCATTGCTCGGGTGGTTTGCACATTCAACATTCCTATTGACTCTAAACTTACTTAGATTTCATTATTTATGATAATTTTCCCGGTTATTTAAATATTTATAACTGTTTTTAGTAAAGTTTTTCTTCAGGCGGCTGTAAAATTGTGTTCATTATTCTGGTGGCCTACACACTTGAAATAATATTTGATAATGAACCCATCGGCGTTCCAAATTAAATCTAACAGGCCTTTATAAAACAATCAGCCGTACAACATATAAAAAATTAAAAATACGCATTTTCTGATATTAAAAGACGGAGGACGAAGAAGGGATATAAAACGTCCTTATTCCTTAATATAATTGCATTGTATTTTTTGTGTAATTACCAAGGACTCACCTTTAAAATGGGGCATTAACGACTGCTCTAAGCTTCACTTTTTAGAAGATATGATTTTTAAACCTTACCAGAATCCCTAATTTTGTGGTTTTTTGAATTTTTCAAAAAGTCATAACTTCAAAAATAATTGGTGGCTAGCCAAAATACGATCTATATTTAGTGCTCTTACCGAACAATTTAGTAAAATTTCGCTAAAATCTGAGATAGTCGACTCAGAAAAATTCCCGAAATCGAATAGATAGAAGGGATAAAATGCTCCATTTCCTGGGGGAGGAGAGACTTTTTCCTACACCCGTTTAAGTGAGTCCACCTCTACCACCTCTCCTTCTTTTATCTTATCACGAGTTGTAGCCATATGAACCTATGTGGATTTCTTTAACTTCGCTTGATTCTCATATAACTCACTTTTTTCCCCCCGATATAGTAGAATTCCCAAAATCTTCCAAGACCAGCCTTGCAAAGAATATGCAGATTTTAAGAAGTTATTAATTGGAAAGGATTTCCCCTAAAAAATTAAACTATATTAAAAGATATATTAAGAAATTATTAAGCTATCGTTTTCCTAATAAATATTTATGATTTCAATACATTTACAGCCTACAATTTACAACTTGAAGGATGTTAAGAATTTTTCTTTTAGGTTTAGGTTTTTTATAAGACATTAGGCCAAGATCTTTTTTAAGCATTAAATGAGTTGAGGATTTCGATATTCCCAAACGTCCAGCAAGTATTTTTTTTTTCGAACGGGCCTTACTTCTTCGAATCTGCACTCTTACAACTTTAATGCGTTCTTTACTGCACACAGTTCATGGGCGTCCACTTCTCTTACGGCCTTTAACAGAGGACGTTTCCTTAAAAGGTTTAATGGTTTTGTAAATAAAATCCTGCCGTACACCTATACTTTTTAAATTTCGGGAAATATCACAACATTTTATTCCTTTAACAAATTTATTCACGATAAGTGCCCGTAATGCCACTATCGCTTTTCACTCTTTAACTGAAACTGATATAACTCTGATTTTTTTAACACAAGCTGGGTACTCATAGCGAGACCTAATTGTGAAAAAAATTTACTAGGAAATGAATTTGTTCTAATATCTTCCCGTGCATCGTGAAAGTTAAATGAAATTTTTAGAGATAGTTAACTCACGATCATATTCAGGAGTTAGTTTGAATTTATTGTGCTATTTTATTTGTTAGCATAGCAATACTCTAATAAAACACGAAAAAGAATATTCTCTATTCAAATTTATTCTAGTTTCATTCTCATTCAAGTAAACTTATCACAAAATAATAAAAATGGTTCGCAGATTTATTTAACCCAAGAGAAAATAAGTTTAATCTTTTGACAAATATATTTAACCTAATCTCAAATGAATTTAACCAAAGCGCAAATATATTTAGACTTCAGGAAATAAATCTAAACTAATAGGAAATGTTTAGTTTAATAAGTTTAAATTATTAGTAAATATATTTAAGCCTTGAATTTATATAACCTAAATAATTTATCATAAGATATTGATACCATTTCCAAATTAAATGTTGATGTGTCCATTAATTTTGAGAAATTTCCAAATATAAAGTCGTATTTTCCATGGTGTCTACTTGTCCAAATCAAATGTCGGTCCGTCCAAATTAAATGTTGAATGCAGTAACTACCTTTCCAAACTTCCGTTTTAATCTTTCTAAAACAAACAGATTCATCTGTATATTTCGATATCTGCTCAAAGGTTGTAATGTTAGCTATAAATGAGGGCTAGAAAATATTGATGTAAACCATTATATAATTTTTTATGCTGATTTCAATTTGATGCTAACCGCGCGTTTGCAGTATTCACAATTTTATTAATTTTATTAAAAGATCCTTTCCTTGTCGGGTAATTCTTTGGTACTTTCCTGTGAAGGCACCCAAGAAGTGGCCTCACCTGTACTAGTATTAATTTCACTTTCACTATCATTCATAATGATCTTTATAGGAAATTAATAATGATGGTCAGTAACAAGATCATAGACTCAAATGTGCCCTTGCCCTTTGTGGTGAAGAGAATAGAGGTTTGCTGTGATAGTTTTTGTTAGCTCAAGAGAATTATTTTGCTTTCGTTTGTAAAGATTAAAATTGGAAATTAGAGATGTAGTTACTGCGTTCGACAGTTAATTTGGACAGGCCGACATTGATTTGGACACGTCGACACTATATATGGCCAAGGCGACATTTAAATTTAACAGATCGACATTTGATTTGAACATCGACGCTATATATGACTAAGGCGACATTGAAATTTGCCAGACCGACATTTTATTTAAACAAATAGACAGTTAGTAGGGACAATACGACTTTTATTGGGACATTTTTCAAAATCAATTGACAAGTCGACATTTAATTTGGATATGGTAAATACAAAGCTTTTTTTCAACCGCGTTTCAGCCCTTGAGCAGTGAGGACGTACATCCTACTGTAGCGGCTCAGTAGGCTTAGGAGTTTTCCTTTTGTGTATATTTAATATGTCGATTTTTTTCTGGAATAATTGTGATTATATAATTTGACGGTAAATTACCGTACTACTTTTTGGCGTTATACCCTAAAGGGTCAAGCCAGTGGGGTGATCCTTCGGTGCCCAATGGAGGCACTTACAGGGGAGCCCCGAAATCAATAAAAAGAAGAAGCTGTTTCATCTTGATTCAAACAAAAATTTTAGTGCATGATTTGTTTTCAGACTTTGAATTTCAAAATTTATAAGCAAATAGTCAATGCAAGGGCTGTCCTTTCGCTGCCTTAGGAATGAATAAAACCATATCCATGACTTAATTAGTGTAATCGATCAGCGTAATTTAGTTGCAGGCAGGCTCATTTCAATAACTGTATTACGCTTATTTTCTCTTGGATTAAACTTAACTGCTATTGGCTTAAATAAATATACGAATGCTTTATTATCGGAAAAGAGTAAACAATTATGATTCAATCTTTTACAATCGTTTATTCAAAAGGAAGTAGTTTTATTTTTAATCTTCCGCAGTCTTTTTGGATTCAATCTGAATATTAATATATATTTCTAAATATTTGGAGATTCAAATTAAAGTTCATATTATGAATGAGATTTTCATGAAAAGGATGCACAATTTCGCGAATATAAAAATATTTCGAATTTTTTTAAATAATTATTAATTTTTCATGTATTGATTCAATAATAAGAGTACGACGTTTCTATAGAAAACGCTTCATATTCAAGTAAAAACTCTGAAGTCATAAAATCAAGGTCACTTTATAGCGAGGAAAAAAGATGATGCAAACGCATTAGTTTGTATAAAGTCCTATGTGAAATT
>QYTT01094423.1:88825-102164 GCA_006980735.1 Dasypogon diadema
TATAACTCCAATGAAACTAAAAAAATCCTCCTAAATTAATTTTAGAAAACGAATTGAGGGATAAATGACATCTGTCACAATTATTCAGACAACATTTTTTATCATTCAGCACGTGCAAATTCACAGCCCAATGCGGAATCGCTTGAATATCATAAGTGAACACCGTCGGTCTCGGTGAATTTTTCAGCCGGTGTTCACTGTATGAAAATTCATCACTGCGGAATCCTGGCCCTGGTGGGAAAACTGTTCGGGACGAACAGTTTTAAGGAGGGGGCAGTGTAACGACCCCAGGGCCATCACCATCAGAAAATATTAAATCCGGTAATGGACCTCCTTTTAATGGTGAAGAATTCAAATCGAAGAACCAAAGAATACAACTATAAAATAGCAGATCAAGTTTTGTGCAAACAGAAAAAGATAAACGCTCCATTGTACGACCCTAAGCCGTATAGAATTCAAAACATGCTTGGAAATAAAATTCTTGAAAATTGAAAATGATCATTAGAAATTCGTAATTTTTCAAACTTTACATCCCTTCCACAAACAATCGCAAAATCGAAATTTTTTCTCACTGGTGAATGGGTTTGCCTTGCCTGGAAAATGTCAAACAAATTTTTGAGGATGCAAAGGATAGATATATAAAACAACAGATTTATTTATGTTTTCGCCTTATGTTTAATTGAAAAAATTTTAGTTCAGTAACATTTTTTGGGTTTGAGGGAGAAGGTTATATTTTGAAGCAATTTTCGTATCAATATCTGGTATGCGTTTGTTCGGAGACGCTCCATCTATTTATATTATGACGTCTACGGTCTCCAGTCTTCAGTGAGATCTTCGAGGAGAGAACAAAGAAGGAGCGGAACAATAGAAGAAATCCCATGCAACTTAGGTGAAGCCAAAAATTTTCTAAACATGGATGCTTGTCAGCTTGGGCTAGAAAATTTCCCGGGTTAATAGAAACTTTCAATTTTTACACTGTAAAGTGAACCGGAATTTCTATGGGTTAGTGAGCCAAGTGGCTTCACTTTTGCCTGGTTGTTTCCGCTCCTTTTCCGTTGTATCCTCGAAGAGTGAGATTAAGTCTTTAGGCTAGACTACAAAGCAACATGAGATTGCGTTCCCGTAATGGTTTTCTTTTTACAAATGTTGGAAATTATTTTGATCAGCTTATAATCACCGGAAGCGAATTATTTTCTACTTTTAAAGCAATTTTATTAAGCATTTTATTAATTTTTTAAATTGATTTATTTTTTACTTTTTAGTCTTCCGACCGTTTTCATTTACTCTGATTGATAATTTCGCATTTTTTCTAACGCTGCTAAACGCTTTGTTGTTGCACATTTTTTTACTGGTAACGTGAGTCTTGCAGCGTGAACATAATTGCAATGATTGCTTACATGACAATTCAGCAATTCAGGTGGTAGATATGGCTGTGAAAATTCATTGAATCGGGCTGTGTAAATCTGATTTGGATAGCATCGTCTTGTGCACATTTCACAGGTACGATCGCAGAAACTATTAGTTGTCTCTTTAAATGTTGTTAAATTGAGAGCTTGCAGAGGTTGACGACCCTATTGCAATCGAATATAACGAGCTTCTTGTGTTTCTTCAGCTCTTATTTGTGAAATATAATTACGCATAGACTGCAAGCGTGCTTCATATTGTTCAGGAGCTTCTTCATTTAAGCGTTCGCACCTTGACTTGGGTAGTTGCATATTAGCGACATAGCAGTTTGAGCTACTCTCAACTCCTTAACATTGGGTGGAAGAATAGTTCATCATATTTTGATCGGTCAGGTAATCCAACATATTGCATTTAGAATGACGTTATGTAGCTTATCGTATTCTGCTTGTCAAAGCCTTTCATTTGATACCCATGTCAAGGGGGTTTTGAAGAAAAAAGTAAGCCGCCACCGTAGAGCATTCGCCATATTGGATTTAGAACGACATAAGAAACCCTATATTGTACTGTCATCAGAACTAAAGCTGTGTGCAAAATTTCAGCTGGATTGGGTAACAGAAAGTGGGTTAAATTTCAATCACTAAATTTGACACATACATGATATTGAATATAAGGAAACCATTGAAAAATACGCCTTTTTGCTGTACAGATGAATGAGAGGGAGGATGCGAAGGTTTAAAAATATTTTTGGAATTTTTTTATTAATCAGAGCCAGCCAATATTCAATAGCTATTATTCTTCCAGGGCATTTTGTACCACCTTATACAGCTATAGTTCTTGTATTTCAACAAGATAATGATCCGAAGGCCTAAGTTATGGATTTATTATAATGTCTCAAAACAAGTTAAGAGACCCCCCCCAGTAGTCACTGGATCTTAACTCAGTAGAACACCGCAACATTAAAAAATTCTTAAACAAACAAAAAATAACGAACGTTGAAGGAAAACCTGCTCAAAAATATGGGGAAAAATAATATGACTAAAAGTTTAGTGTTTTCAATACCCAGCAAATTTCGGGCTATTATAAAAACTAAATGATCTCCCAAAAAATATTAATTACAAACAAATACATATATATAAGATTGTAGGTGGCTGTTTATTTTGGATGCTTACATTTTAATATTAATTTCAATATGTTTATTTTTCCCGTTTTTACTTGAATGTGCGTTTTTTATACAGTAACATGAAATGGTGTTAATAAAAGATGAAAACATGATTTGGTTTTTGTTTGGGCTAAAATCAAAAGTTTAAAACATTTTATAATTTATGTTTAGTACAGAGGTGGGCGGGTATCTTTGTGACCAACTGTACATTTTATTCAACAAATTGTTGGTATGATTACTGCGTGTTGTAACACATAACAATTTCCGTCCATAAAATTTATGACATCACACGTTATGTAAATGGGACTTTAGACATGGTTTTTAAAATAATTTTTCAAAAAATTAAAAAGTGTTCAATATTAGATGAGAAGTGATAGAAATTATTGAATTATTATTTGTGGTTAATTTCAAAAATCTGAGCTCAATTTTTATACTCAAATAAATATTACTTTTACAGCCACTAAAGTCGACAAACTTTTACTCATAACGACATAAGCATAAAAACTCACCATTACATTTGGCACCTGGTGCTGGTAGTCCACTGTTTGAAATGTCTGCATACAGTTTGTCATCACCAGTTGCTTCTGCGTCTCGACTTCCAACTTTATATGCTTTGGCTTGGGAACTCCATTAAGCAGTAGTTTCGATCCGATCACGTTAGCCGTTGTCTGAACTTTTAGTAAGTCCGGTTTATTATTATTGAGATGATTTATAGGCGAAATCTGTCCCGTTATTTCAAACTTTTTAATAACACTATGAACGGTGCTTCTGGCTAATCCAAGCTCCCTAGATATTTGTTGGTACGGTTTTCCAGCTTTATACTCCGTAACGATAATTTTTCGTACATTGTATGATAATGCTTTGCCGCGTACCATTTTGCTAAAGGCAACAATAAAACGAGCCAAGGTTTTAATTTTAAAGAAAACAAAATCCGACTGCGATCACAAAGAGCTTCACGGAGGAATTGAATTAAATTCAGTTGGAAGTTAGGCTTGGGATTGTCAATAGAGTATCAAATCACATCGACAAAGTGTCGTTCTCATACACATACTTGCCTGAGTATTTTCGACAGCTGCTACCGCTACGCCGCTCAAGCAGCTCAATCCAAACTATATAATTCTGTGTGCCGAAGTACACAGTCAGTTTTTCATGTGAGATGCACTGTTTGACGACGCTGACGTACGTTAATAACATAAACGTCTACGCGTACATGTGTGCATTTACTACAAATACAGATCGTGTCGTCGTCGTCGTCGCCGTTTCTCATGACTAACTGCTGAGGAAATAACTAACTGGTAAGACGAGTTTGGTCATCACGGTCGACGAGAAGAATGGACCAATAGTTCGTACCGACGAACAGTTGACAATTTTTTGTGATCTGGGCTGGGGTCCGCTGCGTATATGATCGGCATATGAATGGCATAAAGATGTAGTTGATAATTGATATAAGGAGACAATTTTGGCAAGAAATGATAGCATTTTAAAGTGCTCAATTATCATTTCATGATCACCAAGATCAGGGGTGTATCGACAACAAACTGGAACATATTATCATAGATAAAGCTACCTACATTTATGTACCTACTTTCTCCTCTTTGACAAACGAGTATACACACACATAAAAGATGGTAACTCCCCAAGTTAGTCATATCTATCATGTTGTGAAAGCAGCTATTATTATATAAAAACAAATAATTGCATTTTCAATGAATTTTTGTCTCAAGCCTCATTTTTAAGTTTAGAACAGGTCATCAGGAAGCCTAGTTCTGTTCTACAAAGAAGAATGTTCATGGATCACAATTTTTTACCTTTTGGAAAATCAGAAATTACGCATGTCTACGGATATTTACCGTTGTTTTCGTTAATAGCAAATTGTAAAACTTCTCCTTTCTAATTTATCAAGAACGAGCTGTTATGGACACATTGGTCTTTATTAATGTTGTTCTATTATAATTCAATTTTGGCAAGTAGAGTTGAAAACTTGTCTGATAGTTCGATATAAATCTGTTGTTTTTCTGAGTGGTATGTCGATTCAATTGATTGGCATAATGGAAATGCTTCATTGCTTCATTACATTATTTATCAGTTGTAATCTTCTCCATCATTATAACTGAGACTTCCTTTAAATCCACTGTTTAGAATGTATAATTATATGTAATTTATTACATATTTGTTTTTTTAGTTAATATTTAATTAATAAAATATTGCTAGTATAAGAAAAGCAATTTTTTTTCAATTGCAGACAGATCTTCCTAATATTCTCGTATCAATTTCCTCGTGTAAAATTATCTTTTGAATTAAATAGTTCATGCGCGCGAATTATTTGATTCAAGAAATGATCAAATTGCATTATTAAATGACCATTTAATATAAAATATAAATTAATAATTTGCTTCCAGAGATTATTTTTCGGCAACGTGTTAAAAACTAAATATACAGTGGTTCACGAAAGTACTGGGACCGGCAAATTATAAGAGCGTTTTTGTTAATAACTTTCAGCGAAACAAATTCTATTCCTATTCCATTTATGTATATACTTCAGTTTATATGAGCTAACAAAAAAAATAACAATAAATTCAATCAACATTAGAAAGTAAATTAAACAAAGTTAATTCAAGAGCCAATTCTGTAACACGAAAGTATTGCGACCCAAGTTCTATGCAAGAAAGCTGTAATAATTCCGTGCGGCTATACAATATGCATCGACGCAAAAGAAAATCATATGCTACAACGAATCTAGGGATATGGTATCGGATGAAGAGTATCGATACCCTACTACTCATTTGATATATCGAAAGAAAATCATCAAATAATAGTTTTTTACGCATTTAAAAGTATCGATGCCATGAAGTATCGATTCAACTGTATTCTACGCTATTCTGAAGAAATTTATTAATTTTAAAAATATCATACATATGGTGTTTTTATTTGTGAAAATGATACATATTAGCTTTTTACAAAAACAGACTTTTTATTCCTACAGGAAATTATTGAATTTTTGGAAAAAATACCATCTTTCATGTTGTTTTATTCAGACTTTCAGAGGCTCCATTCTTCTAACAAGCAATCACTCAAAAACAACAATTTCTGGATTCTTTTGCCTATTTTGCCGATTTTTATTTTTCTCCGGCGCGAAATCCGAAATACAATTCGAATAATGTTTCTCTTTATTTAAGTCTTGTATTCTTGGGAGGAAATGTATTGCGTTTTATGATAATTAAATCTGTAACTTAACGATTTACACTGCACATTTCAATTGAAATTTTGACTTGGGAACAGAAGTATAAACATAAACATTCGATACTTCTACTCGATACCGAGGGGAAAGTACCGATATTAGTAAAAGTATCGAAAGCGCGGTATATCGATACATTTTTTACAAGCATCAAAACAAAAATACTAATATGAGTAATACCGAATCCCTAAACGAACTTGGGATGGGCCTTACCGGGTAATCACAAGGACAAATGATGTTGCATATAGGATCTGGCAAGAATTTCGAGAGAAGCTAAGGGTTTTAGGGGGGAGGGGAATATATTTGCTTCCTCGTTAATTGTAACACTTTTCCTTGCCGTGACTTCGTATTTTAATTGCAGGAAAGAGGAAAGAGGAACCAATATCGCGGATGAACTAGAGTTGTTGGACTTGTCAGAAGGCCTATTGCCTTCCTTGGGAATAACCACCACCGCCACCTTCCTCCATGGGTGCAGGATGTACCCCCAGTTGTAACTGGTTCTAAATAGACAAATCAACGGATCAAAGATGTAATCCAGACTGTTCTGCTGAACAGCTGGAAAGATCCAATCTCCTCCGGGGGCCTTGAAGGGTTAAGAGGAGGCCACTACCCATTGAATCTTTTGTCTGACACCTGACAGGTTGTTAGACATATACAAATCTAAAATTATTGAAATTGTTGAAAATCTATTTTAAGTAACGAATTAAATTAACGTCCGTGTGTATGTTGCAAATGGTACAAAAATATGAAGTATTGCTAAATAATTACTCCTTTCCAAAACGCAGTACTGCGCAATTTTCACACAAACTACATGTGCAGTTAACTATTTTGTACTTTGAAATTCTTATAGTAAGGCCGAAGTTATAGTTACCAGCAAACTCCATACGTAAAATGAGAACCATGAAATATTCCGAGATTTGAGTACTCTCTACGTGTTAGCGGTTAAGTAATTAGCAAAACCCGAATCAGCTATTTGAAGAGCTGGTTTACTTTTCAGCTGGCCAGTCAGCCATGTTCATCCGGAAAACACTTCAAATTCATTTTTGGATCTTTCTGTAACATAATTTCATAATTAGAGACAGTTTTCCCAAAAGAAGAAGATAATACAAAGATATTTTAGCCTAAAATTGAAATTATTGAATTTTACGTACCGATTTTACTGATCATTATAACTACGGTCTAACTACGGCAGGAGACTGAGGAGATGAAAATTTGAAAATCGTAAACTGTCGGGAATAGATTAACTGCATGAGTTGCGCAATACTGCGTTTAGGAAAACAACACCGACCTCTAAATAAATGGACTGCTCAATTTGTTCTTTCATGTGACACCAGTTATCCTAGACACAGAATACTTATAGGAAACGAGAGGGAATGTAGTTCCATCACTTTTTCTTGGGAAAAATTGAATTTATCCTAGACACAGAATACTTATCGGAAAGGAGGCAACAAAATAAAAGTGGTGCTATTCAAGTTAATGCAGATTGAGTAACATACTCAGAGTCCATATTTATATGTCAATGGAAAACAACCAATCTATTTAAAACCCTCCGCCACTGTAGGCAGCCTCATATACAAACCTATTCCTAATTTAGCGTCATCTGTTATGCGATGCAGAAACATGTCCGAAAACAAAAGCAGAAATGTCGACCAGCCATTTTCGGACATGGTGTGTTTTTTTCAGTACACCGCGAACATCTTGCTGCCACTGCATTATTGTGTTGAAGAGTGACTTATAACAAGTTTAAGTAAATTTAGGAACTGTATAGTATCGCAAAAAGTTATTAATGAAGTTTTAGTGAATGTTGGAAAAGCAACTGATAAGTAAAAAACTGTAAAAACCCACGAACTCAGTGCAAAAGCCGGACGAGGGAGCCGTAATTGGGAGCCTGGATAGAAATACAACAGCAACAAATTTCGGGCTTATGTGTGTAGTGTGAGGCCGTTCGCCTTTCGCTTTAGTAGAAAAGTCAAATTCTGAGCGAAAAATTGCCGCAGCACTTTCCGCTATGCCGGTAGTCCAGTGAGGGGCGAAAAGAGACAGCAACATCGGATCTCTTCTTGGAACGATTTTTGCATAAAGAGGCCGGGAGTCGTCAAGTTATAAGGAAAATCACACTAATTGCCTTAAAGTACAAATTAAAGAATATCGAAATTGTGTTCCTTGCTTTTCCCTGAACAATTGTGATCCACTTGCACTTAAATTTCGGGAGTTTGACGCTACATCTTACGCGTCCGGTTGAAAAGAGTCGAGTGAAAAATGATCGATCCGGCTGACTTGCAGGCGTTTCTTTGCAAAATCGACGGAGGTGCGGTTGCAGTCGATTTACTGAAAATTGGACAAAGTCATCATCAGCGCAACGCTCGTAAGTATTTACATGTAGCAATGGAAATGGAAAGCATTTATACTTATTCGTGAATGTTGTGCAGATTGTTGAATAATTGATTACATTCCTTCCGTGGCCACTTGCCTTTTGTTGTTCATTGCGGTGGAACTTTGGAGCAAATTTGCATCATCCTGCTTCTTCCAAATTCTGGATTAAAAGTTTTCTCTGTTTTCAGAGCCAGAGGTGTGATCTGTATGGTCGAACAGTGAACAAACAGATGTTTACACTTTTCACTGGGAGTTAGAAGTTAGCCTAAATTTAGCATTCAACACTGTCTGGACTCTGGATCTAAGCATCTAAGCCAAACTGAAATCTGGTTGACTGCGACTAGAACTTCCCAGAGATTCTCCACTTACAACTAATTAATGTGGGAAGGGAGGTGAAATTTGTGCTCAATTTATCGGAGCTTAGGAATTTTGGAGGATAAACAAACACGGCGTTGTTTTCTTTTCGTTCAATTATTTGTCTATACGAAAAAATTTAAATCTGCTCTTTGTATATTGATATAGAAAAGATATATTGCAAGAGCACACCTTGGCTAGTGTCCCACTTTTGCATTTTATTGATTAATTTCACTTTAATGTCATTTTAAAGAAAAATCGATGGGGTAGGTTTGTTTCTTACCCTACATTTGTTTCTGTCTGAAGATGACTGCATATTAGTAAGGAATTTGCAAGTAGCAGGGGTAGCTAGTCGCATTTGTTTTTGTGAGAACAGATAACAGTGCGTGTTGCGTCATCGGCGACTGACAATTTTTCGAATTTACCATTGATTTTTTAAAACTGTGGGTTTAACGCACCCAACGAATTCTCTTTACTAGATAGCTCCAAAAATTCAAGCACGCTGTCCTCACATTTTGCACTGTACTATACTCTTGTGCTATGATCTCTTCTCATTTCTTAGGAATTTTTATAAATTTTGGGTGTTTTATGCCAGCCTTCCTTTAGGGTTAATTGAAATTTTCTATTTCTGCCACGTGCAGTTTATTTATTTTTTGTGTGTTGAACGCAAACAAAAGAAATTGGAAAAGTTGTACCTGGAAAAATAGTAACAATTCTCGGGAGCTTTTACAACATTAACTATACAGTCCTTTTACTTTGCACAATTCTGTTGTAAGCTTAGACTCGGACTAAGACTGGACTGGAAAAATTCTGTCAGAAGGCCCTGAAAGTGCATATTGCACTTAAAAAGCAATGAACGGACTAACTGGATTAATTGCGCTAGGTTCCTGACGATGCTTTCCTGGCCCTCAGGGTGCATTAGCCTACCTCAACAAATTTTCATCCGCGTCGAGGAAGGAACAAAGTGGTTGAAAACAAACACATACGGTAGTGCGTTTTTTGACGAGAAAATTTTTGCATCTGACGCACGAAAATGGAGAGAAGGGATAGAAGATGGGGATACATGCGGTAAGAAGTGGGGTTGTGGTCACGACTCAAATTTTGTTTCCAACTAGTCGCAGGGAGCAAGAAGCTCGAACAGGAACGCATTCAGAAACATTACTATAGCTGACTACTGCTGTCCGGAGAGTGTCGTAGCTGACTATTTGAACATAACTACTGTTGTTCAGAAACTTGCATTAGTTGGATACGTAGTCGACTATTTTTGACTATGCTCAAGAGTACGAGTCATCTAGTACATAATGCGGTCCAAATATTCGTGGCTTAAGGTAGGGTGAGAGAGGAAAAAGGGAGTGGTTATTTTTCGATACATACTCCCTTTATTTCAAAATATTTTTCTCATCTTTTAACAAGTGCTTTAATATCATTAAAATAGTGGTCTGAAGATTTGTCTTCAAAATGCTGCCTAAACGCCCATGGATTTCTTCGTCGGGTTTAAACTTCCTTCGTTGCAAATTGATTTTAGTTTGGCAAATAAAAAATAGACACTTGGGGCCAAGTCTGGACTGTAAGGTGAATGACTCAATTCCTCGAAGTCACATCTTTACAACAGTCTTTGAAATAGCAGCAGTGTGTGCGGGCGCATTATCGTGTAAGAGTAGTACTTTTCTCTCCTTTTCTCGACAATGGCTTTACGTAACTTTCGTAGAAGTTCAGCATAATATTTAGCATTTACAACGGTATCACGTTCCTTGAAGTCCAGCAGCAGAATACCTTCAGTATCGCAGAAAGCTGTTGTCATGACTTTCTGGTACTTTGTGTGACCTTCGCTTTTTTTCGGCGCTGGTTCTCCGAGGCAATGCCACTCCTTTGAATCCCTTTTGGACAAAGGGAAATGATAAAGAACCATGGTTTCATCTGCTGTCACAATCCTATGAAGAACTTTGTCTATGTCATCTTTACATAACTCTAAGAATTGCTGACAGCACTCAACTCGCCGTACTTTCTGCACTGAGGAAAGAATTCCTGGTACCCATCTTCCGCTGATTTTTGTTATATCCAAATGCTTATAAACAATCCGGAGGACACTTGTTTTCGATATACCGATTTGTTCTGCGATTTTCTTGGTCTTTAACCGCAGGTCCGTCAGAATAACTTTTTCGACCAAATCTACATTATCCTATATACCTACTGTTTCTGGCCCTCCACAGCGTGGGTCATCTACAATCAGCTCCCGTCCCCAGCGAAAAACATTTGACCAATGTTTAACCATCGAAAATGATGGTGAAGATTCTCCATGTACACGATCCCTCCGCTCTTTGATTTCAGTGGGCGTTAATCCAATTTTTGTTAATTTTATTACAGCATGATATTCAATTTTTGACATTTTCACTTTTGTAGGCAAGATCACTTTATTTTTTGAATGATTTTTTCAAACTGTTTGCTAACATTGCCCCGACAGGGGCTTTTATACCCGCAGGAAGGTTGAGGGTATCAGGTAGGAAAACAATTCCGGGATATCAGAATCAGAACCCTTCGAGGCCACGAATACTTGGACCGCACTACGTGTGTTTGAATGACAGGATTGAATTGGAGTTGAGTTTTCGTTGAGTTATAAAATGTAAACTCAACCTAAAACTATTTCCATGATCCTGCTGAGTTGACGGCTACTGCAGTACTTCAATATTTGCACCGTCCATTAACTTTAAACTCTTCTATTATTATTAACAACCAAAGAGAATTGCTTCCACCACATCATGCTTTTCTTCAAGTTATAAGCAATGTATTTGATAGCTGAAACTCTCCATAATATGCAAAGGGAAAAGGAAAGGAATTGTGCTGGGAGTTATCAATTTTAAATTTTAATTACTTTAAAAGTGCCCATCCATTTACAGTCCGCCTTCAGGCCGTGGAGTGTCAGATCTAGACTGACGACTTTGCTGACGTCGGCCACACATTATTCAGGGCACCTGACAGTCAAGGTGCTCATGCTGTGGACTGTCAGGTCGCGCCTGGCAGATTGGCTCTAGTTTTGCCACACACTAGGGCTGAAATCGTCGGATCGATCAGTTTGTTTCTCAACAGAATGGCAACTTTTATTTGTAGAATGCTAGGAGCTCTTTGTATTCCTTCTTTCGAAGCGCTCTATCCGAGGAACACTTCGATTTCACTTGCCATAAAGCATTACGACACCCGTAAATGTCTATAAATTCTGCTACAAACGCTTCCTTTTTATCCATTCGCTATAATCTAATTTAGAAAACTACACAATACGAGTGGAATATGAAAATATCGCCTCAATATTTTTCATGGACTGTGGAAAATATCAAACTTGCTTAAATTTGAAAAATAGAAATAAAGGCAACCGAATTTATAGCCTCATGAAAGTGATCGAATTTATTTTACACTAATACCCTAGACAGACAGAGTCCTAAATCATGATAATTCGTAATTTGCGCTCATAAATTACGATAAATGAGTGATTTCGAGCTTAAATCATGATACGAAATGATACGACTATATGTGAAATTTGTATTTATCTTTTGTAATTTCTTGCTATCAAACATGCCAAAAAGATTTCAATTTGTCACATTTTTGAACTTACCAATTGCCAAAGAGATCTTTGAATAGTTTTCCTCAATTTTATTAGAAATAAAGATTTTTGGTAATGTTGCACTGCTCTTATCATATGTTTTCTTTTTATAATTGAAACACAACACGCCAAACCTCTACAGTGAAATCACAAGCAGCTGTCAAAAGTCAGTGTGTCACATTGTAATTTGATTTCGAAATTACGTGAGATTTATCGTGATTTAGAACTCTGTCTGTCTAGGGTATAAGGCATTTTGAAATTTAGCATGAAAATAGAAATCAATATACCCGAATTTACATAAACACTTTGAAAAAACTACTGAGAAATCAAATTCACATTGAATTTAAGTTAAGTTATTGACAAGAAAATTTATGTAATTGTTTTAAGAGTCTGATTTGAGATTTTTTAGCCATATAATCGGTTTGTGTCGCGGTATAATTGTGTGTTTTTATAATTTTGTGTTTTAAATACGTAAATACGTAATACTCTATGGCGTTATACCCTTAAGGGTCAAGCCAGGGGGGTGAGCCTTCGGTACCCAATAGCGGTACTTACAGGGGAGCCCCGAAAACAATATTAAGAAGAAGAAGAAGAAGATTTTTTAGCGAGAAGGCAAGTTCGCCATTAATTAATTAATTAAGGAAATGATATTTGCTTTGTGAGGTTTTTAAATAATAATCGAATTAAAATAAATAAAACGCTCAAATAAAGAATATAAAGATAATTATGTTAATAAAATAATAAAAAGTGATAAAGGGTTTTTTGGACTTCGCCTTCACATTACAATCAGTCTTTTACAAATATTTGCACGTTGTATAAAAGTTCTTGCATTTTATGCCTACATTTTTTTTTTAAGAAGGCGTTTTCACCATTGATGGCTTCTTAAAAAGTGATATTCCTCATTCGAATTTTTATCCAGATATTTTTGAAACATTTTCAGTTTTTGTTTCTCCATTGCTTTGCATATTTTACTTTTATAATTTTTTACATTTTCCATAATATGTAGAACTTCATATTAGTAATTGTTCTTGGACTTCAAATTTTGTAGGGTCTTCTTCCTTACTGCACAAAAGTATTCTTTTGATTCTGCTTTACGGCATTCAGGGAGAACATATATACATACAAAGCATATAGATCTCCGTTTTGGAATTTTTTTAATCCGTCTCGAAAGGTATTCCTTTCACTTCTTTTTAAGCATCCTCCACTGAAATTCAGAATGAAA
>QYTT01094424.1:503-11842 GCA_006980735.1 Dasypogon diadema
CAGTTTAATCGTATTATTTAATGGATATAACAGGGAGACATGCTCTTCACTTATACCGGCCCTCAGCTGTCTGTGAAGATGCCCAAAATCAATTGGAACTCAGGATGAGACAGAATAGAGAGATGGTGAGAGTTGATGGAGAGGAGGTAAAAAAAAAAATCGGTACGCGCGTAAAACAGAAACAAAAAGCAAAAGAACTTTCTAAAAAGAAGAAACAAGGTACATGTTACGGTGCTGGGATGGCTGATTAAGAATATTAGATTTGTAATAGGTTTTGATATTGTTTTATGTAAATAAATTAAACTTCTTACTTTACCCGATTATCTGGAAAACTTTTTTTGACAATTTCTCAACTTTAAAAAGTTAAAGTTACACGAATTTTCATCCGATTTTGATGTAGTTTTTCTAAATTTAAATTCTGAAAATTTATATAGATCTGTCAGACAGAATTTTGATTACATAATTATAAAAAATGTTATACATATAAATGTAAAAAAATGCAGAAAAAATACTATTTTAGGCCTGTTTTTGATTTTTCTGCATGAAATTGTGGATTCCCGGAAAACGATACATGGAATTAGAATTTTGTCTGAGAGATCTATTCTACAAAAAATTCTAAACATTTTGAGGCAAATTAAATCAAAATCGGATAAAAATTGATTTTACTTTTTGAAAATACCCCATATTTCATTTGTTATTAATAAAAACATGATTTGTTATTATTTTTTTTCGACAAACGAGTTGATTTGTTTTGTTTTCTATTCATTAATAGCTATCTGTAAAAAAAAATTCATCAAAATTGGACTGGACGGTCCCCTTAAGAAACGAGCAAGTAGTAATTTCCAGCATTATTAACACGATTTTAAGTGGCGAAAGCGAAGAACGAATCAAAAATATATTGGCAGAGAGGGTGAAATATAGCGCAAATGAACTCTTAGAAAGGTCATCAAGGCATTTAAGATTATATTAAGGAAATAAAGTTAAATATTCATAATAAATTAATTTCCTATATTTGCAATAATTAGTTTGTTATGCTTTGTTACTAACTGAATTTGAATTGAATTTTTTAGTATGTATTTTTTTTGTATTTTGCTCTACGATAGTTTCACTAATGATCGATTAATTAAAATTCATTTATACTGAGCAAACCCAGAAATGACAAAATCTAAAGGAAATCCAAAAATAATCTAGAAAAAACTGGCGCGAAATTTTTTTGATTTCTTTTGGATTTAGGCGTTTCTGTATTTTGTCGTCTCTAGATTTTGTCCTTTCTGGAATTTGCCTTTTTGGATTTTTTCATTTTGGATTCTGTCTTTGTGGATTTCTTGTCCAACGCAGCTGCAGCATTTAAGCTTTGAATTTAACGTCTAATTAAATTATCATTTTTTTAAAAGAATTCTTAGGACGTATTTCCCTCAAACAAGTGTTGAGAAGATCCAAATGGATCTAAAAGTGAAAAATCATTCAGAGAAGCTTCAATATTGGCTAGATTTCTTCATGGCAAGTCTCAGACAAGCTAAAAAAAATGGTGACAGAGACTGCTGCTGTTACTAGCTCTGTTCGATGAATGTTCTGGCAGCTTACACAGAACTTGTTTACCCTACCAATATGGCGGATTATTAAGTCCAGGATTTCGGCTTACAAGTTCCGTTAATTTGTACAATTCGTTCCTAAATTGAGTTTACTGAATTAAAAATAAAAAGTCTGTGCGTTTCTCCAATTTTGTGTGTCTACGAAGAAAACCAGCATCCATATTTGTTGGCAATATAGCTAATCGTTAAGGCCGACTAGGTGGCGTCTTAACTGTTTTTGTGTGTAACAGGACTTCTGCTGTTCGTTTGTCTCTAAGAAAAAAAAGACAAGACAAAAAATGGGCATAAGTTCTTAACTCATTTCCGCGAGACCAGGTTTTTCAATAGACGCACCTGAGTAAGTTCTGTGTAAGATCTGAACCTTCAAGAAACGCTTGGGGAAATAAGTAGGAAAGCTCAGTCCAAGACTCTTGTCTGGTCATTTGTCGAACAGGGCTACTATTAATTTTGATTTAAAAACAAAAAAAAATTAGAGATATGCTAGTTCTGTCTGTTTACTTCTGGATAAAAAAAACGTGAGCAAAAATCGTATTTTAGGTAGAGGAGTTGAATAGTAAAAAGTTACCGCTTTTTGGGCGAATCGATGAGAACAGAGGAACTGTCGAAAATAAATTTGCACTGTACCGCTTGCTATTATAATTTTCTTTATTAATGCACAAATTTCGTATAAAATAGAATAGTTTTGAACTTTACACGACGCGAATCAATCTTATTTAACCTAAACAACGAAAAATATAAATTAGTTGTGAGCTGTCCAATCAGCTGGGAGTTTTGTCCACACTCTTGACCATGTGTAGAAATGTTCAGATTTGGGCAAGAGGGGAAATATAGCGAGCTGCCAAATTTCTCCAACTTTAGAAGTAAACAGGCGCAGTGTGGACAAAAACGTTGGGTTTTGTTTAAAAACTTTCGAACGAACAGACAGACCTACTGTTTTCGTAGATATAGCGATAAGATTTTCACGTGGACACGTATAAGTCGGGGGTGAAGAGAGGTAAAGAAGTAATCCAAGAAGTAACCTCTGAAAAACTACTAGGTTAAATCGCTCCCGTCTGGGAAATTGGTTCAACAGTTGAACATCCCGTGCCATGATTATATTCAAGTCTCAAGTGGGCTAGCGGTGTTCGCACACGTCGCACACCAATCCAAGTTCGTTCTATTTGAACGCCTTGTCGAAGTAAGTATAACAGTGTTTCCGCCGGTTACTTTCGATATCTGTGGGTGGCATTTTTCCGAGCATAGACATATAACTGGTGGTCCGGGAAGGGCACACTTTTTCTAGTCTTCTTATCAAATCAATTGTGAACGAAACGAGCGGCAACTACTTTAAACTTTTTCACTTGCATGCTTCAATGCAGTTGACACCGACGAAGTGTCACTGGTATCATTCTTAGACGAAAAGACACAGTATTAAAAAAGTGCACTATTCATTTATTTATGTCGTTGCCTATGAGTAGAAAGTCTTGATGGCAATACGGCAGCACTTGTGCTCGTCCTTAGCTCGTTTGGTGCCGCGAAGAATGCCGTCGAGCGAGATGGCTTACCATAGAAGTCATTGGTATATTTCGATAGGGTTCTCTGAACCTTCTGTACTTTAAAGGATTAGCAGGACACCTTGTATATTACTATAGATCCAATTACCATGAGCATCCTCTATCATCTGATGAGTGTTATCACAGTCTCGATAATTGTGGCGAGTCGAGTGTTTGTTGGACATCTGGAAGGCTTTTAACAGAGTCTGGCACTCTGCCCATTTAGCCAAACTCCCAGCATTTGGTCTTGATCCTTATCTTCTAATTTGGATTGGCAGTTGCCTTACTGACCGTTCTATCCATGGCGGCCTGGTGTCATCTCCAACGCTTACAATATCAACGCCGGCGTACCGCAGGGTTATGTATTGTCTCTAACTCTCTTTCTTTTCTTTATTAAAGATCTCCCACCTCTTACCTGTAATCCAATTCACAGTTTTGTAGATTATAGTACCCTTGATTTCGCTTACTCATTTGAATCAGTTGCTGACTCCCACGGAAATGACGACATTAACAAAATCCTCGCCTGGCGCAGGGCGAATCGCGTCGGGTTCAATGCATCCAAAGCCCAGATGTATAATTTCCCTCGAAAGAACTCCAAACCCCTCTCCACATCTCTTCGTCAATGGGACATCTCTTCACCTGAACTTCTTAGGGATCCAAGTATCCAACAACCTTAGTTGGACGGATCACATCTTTGCTATTGCAAAAAGTGCGATGAAATGTCCGGATTTCCTGCATCGATGCAAGAGATACTTTACCTCACTTGACCTAGCTCTCATATACAAGGCTCATATTAGACCCAGAATTGAGTAATTTGGGCAGAAGCAGGACGCGTTGCATTGTCCACGTTGGAAAAGGTCCAAAAAGAGCTTTTAAGCTCATTGGCGAGGAAACGATTACCTCTAAAATCGATTCTCGGCATCACCGACGCAATATCGCTTGTCTAACACTCTTTTATTTCTACTTTAATGGTCATTGTTCAAACGAAATCTCTGATCTAATGTCTCGTAAACTAATTTCCACGTGGGATACCCGCGCATCGAGCCGTCTTCACCCTTTCATTCTCGAGAGAAGATCTGGCAGAACAATGAGGTTTAAAGAATCCTTGAGCCGAACAGATATACGTAGTGTGGTCCATGAATTCGTGGCCCAAGTTAGAAGGAGGGCTGAGGGAGAAAAAATTTAGTGGTGATAATGTGATTTCATCACATTTCACACATCTTTTATTAAGTGATTTTATACCATTAAAATAGTAGCCTGAAGATTTGTCTTCAAAATGTTGCCTAACCGCCTCATGGGTTTCTTCGTCGGAGGTAAACTTCCTTCCCCGTCACTTGGGCCAGGTCTGGACTGTAAGGAGGATGACCCAATTCCTCGAAGCCGCATCCCTTAACAGCAGCCTTTGAAATAGTAGCAGTGTGTACGGACGCATTATCATGTAAGAGCAGTGCTTTAAAAATCTGATCTAATGGAATATTTTGTACGAGCAGATTTGCTAATTTAACAAAACCTTGACTCATGCTCTTTGTAATTATCAATTTAATTGTTCTTGTATTTTATTCTTTGCAATTTGTGTAATTAGTATTAGTAATAAGTAATGATTCGCAGTGAGTCACATTCTTGTGGCAAGATGAAGGTTTAGTATGTCAATAGTAAATTTACAAATATATAATAATGAACGAATAAATTTGAGAATGCAAACAAAAAATAAAGTTACGTTAGAGGTAATAAAATACGCTGCAATAATATCTTTACTTGTCTTTTTCCGTGATATTGTAATAGCGGTATAATTATTTATACCTTAGACATCTTTTTTTTACTTCTTTAAAAATTTTCTTGGCATATGATTAAAGTAATTTTGCTGTATGTTGTTTGTTTTTAGTTTCTATAATAATAATGCAGTATTTGGAGACAAGGGCTGTTTCGTAATTGCGAACGTAATTAAGTTCACCGGCCAATTGTGCAGTGCTATAGCTTATTTATTAAAAATTCTCCAAACAAACGCCTATAATTAGAAGACTAAATAATTAAGGAATGAGGAATATTACTTTTTATCTAGAGATACAAATTTTCTTAATTTCTAATTTCAGATGCGACAACTGGTAATTCAGTTTATTATTAGAATGTTGAAATTAAGTTAATTTAACAAATGTTCATACGTAAGTAAATGGAACCTAGGGTGTTGTTTCTGTTTGTTTATAATGGTTATAGGGCGTGAAAATGGTTATGGAATATACCGGCATAGCTGTGTTAAATAAAAAATAAATTTGGTATTCTGGTAAAAAATATAAAATTTGGATTCAATGTGCTGGCTTTTTTCCAAAATGTTGCTAATAAGCGGATGAAGTGGGGTTTGCAATTTAAAATTGTGAATGAATAGTGCAATTGCTAGAATATTACCATCGACTTGAATTGTAAAATTGGCATGGCTTCAATATTTTTTCCCATTTACGTTCTCTTTCAGTGAAGAATCGTAAGGAAATAGATTATGGAATTTCAGCTTACATTCAGTTGAGCCAAAATGTGCTTGAAATTTTCATTTAAAAATGTTTGAACTATTATTTAAATAAATATCAGGAAATGTGAGGTATTAGAGCCGCCTGAGGTATTGGTTACACTTTTGACTTTTGAATGTTTCCGCTCCTTTTCCGTTTTCTGCTCAAAGCTAAAAATATAAATTTGATTATTAGAAATTTTTTTAGGACGTCTTCATAACGTTTTATTAATTAAACTTAGGTGTAATTTACCGTGAAGGTGAAGAATATATTTTCATAAGAAGTACGCAGTTTCCCAAATCACCGGGCTATTCATTTTAAAGCCGTATTGAAGTGTGAAATTGATGTCTTAAAGACCTGTAGTTTTTCACAACTGATTGCGCTTGACTGGTCAAATAAAAAGGAAAGTTGCATGTGATATTGAAGGGCAATGAAAATGCAAAACATATGAGAAATGATTGCAAAGTCATGCACTCTTAAGTTTTCTATTTTGTAAAAAGATAATGGCTATATATAGGTTGTGCTCATAGATAAGTAACAGTTCACTGATTTGTTTTTGTGCACCATGATAAATCTATTCAATTGGAGATAAAAGAAGAGAGAATTGTTTGTTGATCGAAGAGCGTTCTGAGGTGGGAAGGCGATATTTATCAAAGCTGCGTTTTAATTATGCATAAAGTGATCAGAAACAGTAATTAAATTTTCTTGAATGTATATTTATATTAATGTAATCATATAATGAAGCAATTGCATTTTTTGAGGTTGTCCGATGTTGTGATGTGGGGAATGAGGAGACTGTCACGAGGCAGCCTGAAGGTGGTATCTGTGCTCTGGGCAGCTCAATGGCCCTGCAGACCAGGGCGGAAACTCAAGCGAGCCTCATGCTCTAGGCTGAGCTAGCCCAGATGCACGACGGATGACGGCATGTGGCGGACGGCATGCTTGAAGGCTAGCAATTGCGGTGAGTGTGGGTTCGGTTCACCCAAAAACCGTCGCCTCCTCCGTATCCCCATGAGGAACAGAAAAATTATTATGCCGCTTAAGAATAGAAGGAAGGAATCAGGAACAGGGAAGGGAAGGAAGGGAAAAATAAGCAAAACCAAAGCAAAGTTAAAAAGAAAACTAAAAATAGGAGCAAAAAGGGAGAACCCGGTGGCTAAGGTCCTCGTCTCCCCTACTGCGATCGCTGGGGGAAGTCAGGTGATGTCGACTTCCTCATGGGACTTACCCCAAACACCCATGCATCCTGGTGGGCCGAATGTTCGCTTAGGATGCCCTAGAAAACCTGGAAGGGAGAGAAAGAGTCTGAATCTTTTGTCTGTAGCTTCTTCTTTTCCAAATTATTCTACGATTATAGCGCATTTCGTTCATCTTCTATTTATCTGTTTCCATCTTTAAAGTTGAACTAAAAAGTAATCAGTTTAAATATTAATTTAATTCAAACAACTAAATTCAAATAAACTTTTAAACTTTCAAGTTTAATACCTTTGAAATTTTTAGAATGTGGTATAATTATATTTTAATCTTTTTGTTATTATAATGTTCAGGAGTAACTTTCTTCGCTTAATATTTTTGCTTTTATAATCGAAAAATGATGTTGTTGCCTCAAAAAATAATTCAATGGCGTCAGTCGTATATAATTATAATTGGAGGCCGATTGACATAACCTTTTCATGAAAAAATTCCTCCATCGAACTTTGATAGCAATAAAGTTATAGTTTCAACAATGTCTGTATGACATGTGGCGCTATCTGGTTAGAAACACGCGTGGTTTAAATTCATTTTCCTTATAATTGTGCGTTAATTGTCATTCACTATAATTGCTTGATCGTGTTCGTACAAGCTTACTAACTGCCTCCAGCTTATAAACTACACCAATCCTTTGAAATTTTTAATTTCGCTTGAAACCAAATTTCATAGGAAAAATGCGGAGCCCTTTACAATATAACAACCGCTTTTAGCGCTTTTAAACTGCTCCTTAGAATTGAATGTTCATTTTACTCGAGATTATACCCGCACAACAGCAGTTGTTCAGAGGTTGGTATTATCTCATTAACACTGTACATTAAATTTTATTGCATGGAAGACAAATGATTAGACATCTTTGTTTCCTACTTGGCCTTCTGTCAGGAAATGTGTATGAGAGCAAGATCAAGCATCTTAGAACGTACCGTTTTCATAGAGAAATCATCAAATAGAGATCCACTGTTATACAGAAAAATAGTCAAAAAGCTTTTGCTCTGGGTGCCCTTAATTGAAACCTAATATGTTCAAAAATTTCAACATTAATTCAGTAGCGTATTCCTCTTTAACTCGACCCTTACCTTCATAGCGAGCTTTGAAAGCTCGCTGCAATCGACTATTTTGAACTTCCACCTCTATATGATTTCTCTATGCCATCTCCATCAGAGCCGCAAATCAATCTATGTCAGCGTGTATATTGACCTACTCAACATATTAATTTTGATATCGCATTATACAAAGGGAAAGCGAAGAATAAGAAACCTTTGCCATAAGAAGTTCGTAGATTGTTCAGGTCCCTAAGGGGCATCTTGGAATATCCAGTTACACAGAATGTGAAATTTTAGACGAGACTGATGAAAAATTTATAATAATAATTATTTTTATGCTCTCGGATATATATAACTGTTCTTTACAAATAGCTGCTTTTTGTTCCTTCTTGAAATTTTGTTTTATAGGTTCCTTCAACAAAGGATACACCCCTGTTAATGCAAAATACCATATGAGAAAATGAACCTCTTAGTGTCTCGATTTTTTACGTTAGTTCACTCGAAAACCTCCCCTCCCACTACTAAATTTTAAGCCAAAAAGACGAAATCATGATGTTTCCGGGACGAACAGGATGAATTTGGATTTTACATTTGGGCTCTATCCTGTGGACATGTTGACACTAAGAATCTCAGACAGTAGTAGTGCTCGTGTCGTGACCTTTCCACAAGAATCAGGAAATATTTAGTTGTTACATCTATCATGCCACTTATAAATTATTGTGACAATCTTTCCAGCTCAATGAGTTCAGGATTTTTTTTTGAAATTGCAACAAGCTTTTAATGCTTGTGTTAGGCTTTTTTCGCTTGCGTCGCTTTGACCATGTCTCCCCATATGCTGTTCAATTGTTTGGGATGACTTTTCAGGAGCATTTGAATTTTAGAAGAAGCATATTTTTATGTTCAAAATTATTAGGTAGCTAACACCTGACTACTTATATCAATTTACGAGCTCACTGCGAACTTATAATCTAGTTATTCCTAGATCTAAATACCATCAATTAAAAAATTCGCTTTTCGTACTGGCAGCTAAGCTTTTTGATGACTTGCCAATGGCATGCAAATTAGCTCAAAATGAACGACAATTCAAGGGACTTACAGGAATATCTTTTTAAATAGCCAGTAAGATTATTGTTATTTAAAATTAGTTTTATTAATTATTTAAAATTACCATTTTGAATTCTTATTGTTTTTTTTTGTTTATTATAACTTATCTTGGCTTATTTTCTGTTCTCTTGCTCTACTTGTATTACTTTTCTTTTTCTTTTCTTTTTTTATTAGATTAAGCTTTCAATATTTTTGATTTTTTTGTTTGCTACTTTTACATTACTTATAGTTAAATTCCTCTCTGATGTACGTAGTTATATTTATGTTTATTTTAGTACATTTTACATACAATATAAGGCTAGGCCCTTGTATATTTTTGATGCAATATTCTTTGCCACTAATTCTATTGTTTGACCCTGTAGTCAGGCAAATCTTCATAAATTCTGTTCCGAATATGTCTATAGCAGAGTAATTTCTCTTATCGCTCCCTGTGAAAAGTTGGACCTAATGTGGGCGGACATATGCTGTCCTCTTCCGAAAGGTGATCTGTTTGGATTGTTACCCAAATGAGCTGGTATGGCCTCGAAGCACTTTTAATCGCCTTTTGTGACAAGTAGGACCTAATGTAGGTTTTTTCCATACGAAGTTGGTTGGGACGTAGCTCTTCAGATTTGGTTCTCTGTAGACGCGTGATTGAATTCATCAAAGGGCAGTTTTTTATTTAAAGGTCATCTTTGAAATTTCGTTCTGGATAAGCTCTGCTGAACTGAGGCAACACCGTAAAAAAGTGTACGTATTTCACCATATTTTTTACAAATGTTGGATTTTTAAATGCTTATAATATTATATTCTATGCTGTGAGTATAAATTTAAAATTCTCAAAACAGGAGAAATGAATATTTCCTGCTTATATAATTCTAAACAAAAAATGTACACTTTGTCAAATTTTAAATACAAAAAACCTGAATTTTGTTTTATATTTCGAACTTTGGTCTCCATTATGATATTAATTAATGTTAAGTATGTTATTGCATGGAATTATCTGATAAGATAGTTTTCGAAATATTTCATTATGTATTTACCAAAATATGCAGATTACGTATTATATACACATATATGTACTTTTAATAGATAGAAAATTGAATAAAATCGGTTTCATCAGTTAATTGAAATTTCTATTTATTTCTATTTCTATTTATTTTTATTTACCTCTTTTTTTACATTCATTGGCTTAAAGTGCTTTAAGGCAATGAATGTAAAAAAAGAGACCAGCTTAAAATAATCATTGCTGAAAAATTAAGTATGCGATCGGGTGTCAATTCTACTCACCCGATAGTTAATTAATTCCCCAGACCACTTACTTTTACGTCACCCTATTTAGCAAGCAATGTTAGAAATGTTAAATAATTCAACTATTCGGCGACTAAATGCACATTGGGGTCAGTACTAGTTAATAAAAAAAGATTCGAGAAGTTAAATAATTTTAAAATACTTACAAAAAGAAATTTCATTTATATGAATCAGATAAGTATACAATTAATACTTAATTACCTCTAGTTAATTTTATTGAGATAATTTTATGACTACATTGTCATTGTCAAGTTTGCACTTAATACATGATGAATGGCTGAGACAACTGCTCCCAACTTCATTGCATGCTTAAACAAACCGACCTCAAAAAGTGTGTCACAGCAACAGACGTCGTTAATGGGTACAAAAACTTGAATCTTACCACCTTTGGTTAGTTATTTAGCACGAGATTAAAGAGAGTAAAAGTATGTGAAAATCGGCAATTGTATTCTTTTTAAAGATCGGATTATTTGATAAATTGTACCCAATAATAAAAATACAAAATATACATCTTTATCGCTGTACGTGCTTATAATTTCACGCGTGGCGACTTATTGATTTTTTTATCTACCTAGAAGTTAAATCCATTGCTTTTATCAGGGTCATATTATTCTTTGCAGTCAGAACTTTCCATTTGTTGGTCATTGAGACGATCAATATGGAAATAGAGTTTATTTTTCACGAGTAGGCAACTTTATCACGAGAAGAGTTCTTGCTAACTCGAAGGGTCATGGACGTTTTCAGGTGCATTAAATATTGATCTTCCGATTGTGCAGCCTAGTTTTAAATGAAAAATGTATAAATTTTTCATGATTTGTTTACTTTCTTTTGAAATAATTAGATGGGAAGTAGAGTTCTGGAAAAGGTATTAACTCTTTTAGTACTTGATTGTTCAACGTAAAAATTTTTTGTTTAAAACGATAATTTCACTTTAAAGGCGGTTGTTCTGGCAACCCGCATTTAGCGATCGAAATGTAGCATTTGAATTGTTCAGTTCTAACTGATCCTCATTCGTTGTGTAACTGCCTAACAGAT